>BGPR01000074.1:148426-158445 GCA_013235015.1 Araneus ventricosus
ATATATATATATATATATATATATATATATATATATATATATATATAAAGAAAATTGCAAAATGCTACTTTAGTATATTTTTTGAAAAAATTAACTGACACTAATTTGTTAGATTTAAACTGTTATTAAAGAACAGAAAAAATTATTATTTTATTACTCGCTTATTTTTTGCTTTTTATCAATTTTATTTGGACAGTGAAAATGCTTTTTCTGCTTTCACCGTTTTTACGAAGAATGTTTTAATTCATTGTATTTTTTAAATAAGCGGTCTTTAACATTTTCAGTCTAGAAGGTAGTTACTTCGGAATGAAACAAAGAATTATTATTAGAAATATAAAATGGTTGAGCAAAAAATTTTAATTTATACAAAAATATAAACCTATGATAAAAAATGTTTTTTGAATGCTGATTACCCTAATTTAAGTCTAACGAAGTAACAAAGCCTTTACATGGTTTTAATTTAAACAATTCTCAGGCGTATAATAAAAATAAGAAACATGTAGATAATAATTATAAGTTAAGAAAAAATTCATACCTGCATGAAAATATAAGATTTGTAAAATTTTATTTTCTCTTTCATAGCATATTTTGTTTTTTCACCCATTTTAAGAGTTTTTATTGCGTTTCGATCAGATCAATTTGAAGTTTTTAATATTAAGCATTAGAAAGCCACGACACAATCCTTTTCTTGTTCCATAAAAAAATCAAGATGTTTTCTTAATTTGATAATCAAATGAATAATTTTTAAAATTTCTTATTTCTTGCTATTTTCTGAGTTATTATGACTTGACATGAACCAGCAAATGCATTTCTAATTGTATCTTCTCCAAAGAAAATGTTTTTCAATGAAAATGTCTCGTTTAAATAAATGCTCAAATTTACAGTGAAATTAAAACATGCTCAAATAAATCATTGGAAAATGTACTACATTCTTTGAATCTGCTTTCTCTTCCCTTAGAAGCTCTGTGATTCTTGATCCATCTTTAAAACAGATTTTATCTTGCATTTTTATCGACGCATCTGAAAGATTTCATATCCATATTATATTTTCACAGCAATACAAGTAAACTGTATTTTAAAAAGAGTAACTTAAAAATCCTGCATTCATTTGGTAAACAAAATGAAACGATGCAGATTACAAGTACATCATTTATTATTCGGAGATTAACTAAATTAAATTAATTTAAGAACTGCGGAATAAAACAAATGGAAAAGAAAACAAAATCAAAATATCTTCGTCGCTTACTGATTTTAATATTAAAAATTAAACTGCACAATATGTGTTTGATTTCATTATAATAATTAATCTCATAAAGAAATTTTTTTATTTATATATTTGGAAGCTATTGGCACAAAGCTAATTGAAATTTATATGCAATATAAATGAAAAGTAAAGTAAATATCTTGAGAATAGGATAAAATTTTACAGCAGATTTCAACAAAAGAAAACTTTGTCACATATTGAAATATAACAGTTACAAGTTTTATATCACGACATTTATAACTCATTTAAACAACATGATTTGATCAGTATGGATAAAGTGGAATTGCATAATGTTAAATATCTCCAAAAAGAAGCATGTTTACTCAGTTCCTTAATATCTCAGATATTCGAAGAATATGAATTGAAACTATAATTTAGATATTGCAAGAGCATTCAACATTCAAAAATAAACTTTCCATTCTTTATTACGAATTTATACCGTTTAGCATTTTATTTAATCGCAAAGTTTTAAAATGTGTATAATTTTTTTAAAAAGTCTCCATTAAGTATTAACAGAAGCAGCATAATTAGCAAACGAAACAATTATTCTAACAACAAACAGGTTTTTGAACAATGGTTTCTAAAGGACTTTTGGAAGTTCTGGGTGGAGGGATTGTGGGCTTAGCAAGTTCAGCATTTTTTAATCCCAGCGTTGATTTCAGCTTATTTAATGGCATTAAGCATTTGAAGCTTCAAGGAATATTTCGGCAGTGAAATGTTTTCTTCACACTTTAAAAATTACCTACAGAAATTTCTTCATTCAAAATTCATTTCGAGAATATTACAAGAATAAATACATTATTCTAGATGACTTTATTGCTGTCTGATTTTGTTAATATGAAAATTTGCTTAAGTAAATAGCCAAGTGATGTGAATGAGAGACGATTTGAAGCAAATTTCAGCTTTAGAACTTTACTATCATTATCGTTTGAAAGAAATAAAAAAAAAGTTTATTGATAGATTGAAAATGTTTACTGGTATTTTATATCTTATATTATTTTTTTATCTTATTCACATATATATGTATGACGAATATATATGCGAAATTTTGATTCAATCAACCACAGAAGAAAATAGTACGGAAACTCAATCGACTTGAAAATAGAAAACATTTTTGCTGTATTTCCGTATCTCAAAGGCTGACATGATGAGAAATATTTTAAAAATAATTTTTCTTTGTCCTTTTCGATAGACGTAATTTGTATTAAAATTATTTTGTTGTATTTTCTATTTGGGTTTAAAATTCTACTTTATATATTGAAATATTAAAATTCATTGACCCTTCACAATTATTTATTTTATATGGCAACCGAATGAGACTGAAAATAATCATTTCGCTTGTATTTTATTTATTTCAGGAAAATTCATAGAAACATAAACAATATCATCGACCTATTAATTATAGCTTTGATTTTAATTCAAAGTTAAAATTTATTCTCTTGGTTTCCATTCCAAGGCACCCGAGAAAATCTGTGTTGAAATTAAATTTCAAATCCGAAACAACAAATAAAGTTTACGTAAGCTAAATCTTAGAACATATTGGAAGAAAGAGATTCTCAAAACTTAATTAAATTCTGACATTTACTAACAACTATTTATTTATAAAGTTTTTCACACATCGGCTTTGTGATACTGATGAAATGATTTTTTTTTTATTTTGACGTTTACAAAGATCGAAACTTACTTAAATCCAATTAAAAATTTTATTTTATGAAATTGCTTATTATTTTATTTTTCGATATTCTTTGTATTGAAGCTTAATACGAATTTCGGATTATCGTTAACACTAAGAATTTCCAAGAGAAGGACTATACAGTAAAGCCCGTTTATACGTTTCTTTTATACGTCTTTCACATTTATACGTCGTTTTATCACAGTCCGATTCACTCGTATTCATTGTAATAATGATGGCTTCGGTTTTACGTAGTTTCCCTGTTCTAAAATGTGAATATGTCTTCCTTTCTAATATGTGAACCGTGATAAAGGTTTCAAAATATCGAAATTTTTCACAACTGATGAATAATAAAAGACAAATTGACTGGTGCGAATTTAAGCGATGATGAAGAAGTTATTCCACATTTCTTTAAAGATGCAATGGACTGCATTGAAAAACTTCTTTTTCCTTTTGTTAAAAGAATTGCGAAAAAAATTCAATGAGCTTAATTCGGTTCTAAAATGTGAAAATTTCTTCCTTTCTAAGATGTGAACTGTGATAAATATTTCAAGATCTCGAAATTTTTCACAAGTGATGAATTAATAGAAGACAAATTGACTGGTGCTAATTTAAGCGATAATGAAGAAGTTATTTCAGTTATCTTTAAAGGCGCAATTGACTCCATTGAAAAACTTTAGACTTATTCCTGTTGTCAAAAGAATTGCGAAAAAACATTCAATGAGCTTAATTCGATTCATAATTCTGTAATTAATATTCACAGAGAATCAGCGCGTCATACGACGGTTAAATATTTTTTTAATTAAACGCCTATCTGCATGCACATAAATCGTATATGATATATAAAATTAATATTCAAGATATGCAATAAACGTATGATTTTTCTCACTTTGATTATATATGTTTAATTTCAAAATTTAATGAATTATTTCCATACAATCTTGTATTATACTAGTACTATCATTAAAACTTTAAAATTTATATATTAAATAAATTTGTACTAGTAGCATTAAATTTAAAATAATCAGAGCTGCTTAGCAAAATTTCGATTATACGTCCCTCGTCGTTCATAAGTCGTTTTAAGTCAGTTCCTTGAAAAACGCATAAATGGTGCTTTACTGTATAGCCAATTTCTCATTTTTCAGTCCATTTTTTTCCAAAAATTTTCAGTCCGTGAATTAATATTTCACAAAGAAATTTTCCTTAATCATAATTGTATACATGAAATCTTGTTTTTCATTTGAAAAATAGCACTTATTTTTAAACAAATTTATTCTGAACTATGCTAAAAATGAGGATCTTGTTCAAATAACAATTAAAAAAAGAAACTGAAAAACAAGTTTAAATATAAATGATAAAATAAAAAATAATTACTTTTTGATTAGACTGAACACAAGAGCATTTATTCTTCTCTTAAACAGTCCCCTTAAATAAAAGGGATAAAATTAAAGATAAATTGCAAATTTGCAGTGAACATTGAGTTCTTAGATAAAATCAAATGTATACATGCATAGAATATAATATAAGAGTATTTGAATTCATTTGAGTGATATTAAAGCTAGCAATTCTTCAAAAATTGAGCTTTCGGCGAATATGGTACAAAAAACGCATTCTACCTAAGTGACGCAAGACCACATCCTTCCCTATAGAATTAAAACCACACAACTCGAATGCAATTAGTTATGCTGAAATGAACTTGTGTTGTGTGTGAAGAATAGACACTTCCTTTTCACCTTTTTGTTTGTCCATCCTGCCTCTGGTTCTCGGGCATGTCATGGATCGCAAACTCACCCCACAGGGGGCGTTGCGGGAGCGTAAAAGTGCGTTGGGGGAAGGGGAGGTGTTTTCCGGAAAATGTTTAGTTGCTTGACGACTGCTCCCGCCAGTGCACTGATCCCGAACTATCTCCCGTTTTTCTTCTTCAGAGTTTCACCGCGAACTGGACATGGTAGAATTTACCGGGAAGTGGGACACTTGAAGTGTTCGGTGCCGCGTGTGAAGTTTTCTCTTGTTGTTCCGTTTGCGTTCCTCGTACATTGGTCAAGAACTATGACAACCTCATGGACAGTCTCTGCTTTCGTTTTGCTTGGAGTATGGGTTTCGTTTTTGCCGGCAGGTAAGAAACCTAGCTGTCATTCTATTAATTTATTATAAAACAAATAGAAATGTAGCATTTGTTTTTAATGGAGTCATTTCTGCTGAAAAATTTACATCTAATTTTAATTTTCTCACTAGCTGTTATGCCCGGAATTGCTCGGGATTAAAATACTTTCATGTCTAATATTTTTTCATGTTAAAAACTCCTTTTGTATAGAAAATTACAATACCGAAATTTACTTTATCTTCTGAAACGTTTTATAATTAAAATGAGAATAGCAATTGAACAAGACGATTTTTAAGAACCTCCGATAGCTAATTTTCTCCATAAGTTATTAATATTTGTTGCATATATACTTCAAATATTTTATCCATAAATCTTGCAGTATAAGAAAGATTTTAACGGATGCTTTTGGACAATTAATTGCACACTAAATTTTTAATTATGAAAAAGAGTTGAAATAAATATGAATAAAAAATAATAAAACTAGTCTTCCTCCAGAATTCTTATAATGTGAGATGGCAATAGTTCTTATGTATTCCTGTTCTTCACCAAAAATTGTTAGAAATTGTAAATTTTATACACAATTTAATTAACTGACAGTATAATTAACATTTGCACTTTGAAAAGTTGAGAGTAATCTTCCCCTTGTCTTAATTAATAAATGTCCAAAGTTTGGTTGAAATAAGTGACGTGGTTTAGGAGGAGATGTGGACATACAAACATACATATCCACAATGACTTTCATTTATATTAAGATTAAAATTCGGGTGACATTTTGACTGTATTTGAGGTTGTTTATGGGACAACAGAGATCATGTTAAGATAAGTGAATGATCAAAAGTGAAAATTATAAACCCCCCATTTTTTTACTCTTTTCAATTAGAATTAAAGTTTATTAAATTATGAGTTCTAATCCTGAGCTTTCTATCACTATGCATGTGATGAACATATTTATTTTACCGAGATTAAAGTGACGTTAGGATAAAATAAAAAATATTCTTTCCATATTTCGAATAATTTAAAGGAGAGAAGTTTTATATCATATTTGTTCGAGTTTATTCATAAATTCGTATCCTTATAGTTATTATTTTGCATCTTGTTTCACATAAATCTGTGTAGCTTTGTATGTCAAGGGAAAAAGATCTATAACACTTTTTCAAAAATATTTTTCGGAGAAAGAAATGCCGTATATTATAGCATTGGGAATCGTATGTACAAGTAAATCTTTTTCCATTGCTATTTTCAATTCACACATGTTTGCAGAATTTTATTTTTTTTTAAGAAAAAAATTCTAAAATATTGCTATAAAGGTCCAATGAAGTGAATTTTTTTTCAGTATTAGATTTTTTTTGTTTCAAATAAATTTGTCTTCTGTGAAAGCAAGTTACTATTATAATCAATAAAGTATTGAGCCCGAAATTTAAATTTAAATTGTTCATTCACATATATTTTTTATTCTCAAAAATAATAGAGAAATTCATATCTTTCAAATTTCAGGAAAAATCGCAGGAACATTTATTATTCTGGTAAACCAAAAGAGAAGAAAGAATATCTTAATGTCGTGGATGTATAAAGAATTCAAACGATACTGTGGATGATGCATAGTGCATTTTTACTAGAAAAGATTCATATTGTCAATGTAATCGAAGTAACTCATAATTTGTGTTTACTGCCAGTGTTTCCCAGAAAGTATTAATAATTAATATCCCATGTCAAATTAATATCAATATGTTTAAAAATAAAAAAATTTTCATAAGAGTTACTTAAATCCGGTATTGAAATATATTTCATGTTATTAAGTACGCATTAGAGTACGTACGTAATAGCCTGTCTTTAAATTGTATTCAAGAGCTCATTATTATTTTTTTATTTCCCAATACCTGTCTTCCATTCTGTTGGTTGGAATCAACACCATTCTTTAAAAAAATAAGAAAATCCCAAATGACTGAAAAACCTATGTTGAATAAGATCCCAAATGACTGAGAAACCTATGTTGAATACGATCCCAAATGACTGAGAGACCTATGTTGAATAAGATCCCAAATGAGAGAGACTGAGAAACCAATGTTGAATTAAGCTGTATTCAAAGTTGTAAAATCCTTATTTTCTCTACGCTGCTGGATGGAGGATGAAGATCTTGTATTCTCTTGCGAGTATACATTTAGAAACAAGTTACAATGATTAAAGGAGAACAAATATCAAGTAATTATTAAGTTCCGTATTAGTAAATCTGCCTGGAATAATTTCGACGTAAGTAAATCTAAGAAAACATTAACGGTTCACTTCACTATATAATTAAAAATAACTTTCAAAGTATTTGCTAATTCTATTGAAATTTGTCTGTGAAATGCGGCCTCGTTAAGTTTGCTGTACAGTAAGAATTGCAATTTTTTGTATCATGACTCCTTTGACGTGCCGTTCATTAATTAATAAGACTAATATTTTCGTAACTTGGAAAATATCTGTTATATCTGCTATTTTTAGAGTGATTTCATTTTATCAAAGGTATAGTTTTATGTTTATTGAGAGTGTTGTTCGAATTTTTGGCAACAAAGTTGGTATGGCGAAATATTTGTTGTTTATATTGGTAGTTCTATTATTGATTTTTGAACGCTGATTACAGTGAAAGGCCATTTGCGCTATAGGAAGGTATTTCAAATTTTAAAGGGTATATAGCTCAGCGCTTTTACACTATGAGTCGCTAGGGCTTTCTGAAAAGGTTTAACACTAATGTCAGCAACAAGCCATAACTCTAGGTCTGGATATTAATCAGCAATATTTCTGAATTTGGATTCTGTTGGTACATAGTTTTATCACTTTTCTGATTATATTAACGAAGTCCCAACGCGTAACAATTTGCGAAGAATATGTAGCGGTATTATTATTTTTTATAATTGAAATATTCCAATTGTGATTTCCTTTAACTTATTTTTAATGCTAAATAAATATTTTGTTATGATTTCATAGCTTCAAATCTATTAGTTATAATTATAGTGTTGATTTTTTGCCGCTGCTTAGTTCCTTAACATCCATGAATATTGCACGGAAACTATAACCCATACAGTTTTAAGAAGAGTTTAAAATTATTTGAAATTATAATGAAAAAAATTATTGTAATTTTTCATCAAAGCTAATTTAAAAGGAGGTATTCATTTAACATTTTTCAAATTTATGAATAAAAAATTAATAAAGATCAAATAAACAATATCCTTCAAGATCTTCTTAACCGTAAGCGTTTTTGCAAAAATTAACTATCCCAGAAATCAAGGGATATGTTTATAAGACATATATGAAAAATAATATATTTACTGCACTACAAAAAATAGTATTGTTCTGAAATCCTTTTATCCTTTTTAAAAAATAAAACGAAATTTTTTACATTCTTAATAAATTAATTTTAATTATCAAAACTTAAAAGATCATACGGCCAAAATGAGCAATATTAATTGATTATGGCTTACCGAGTCTGAATCTGTATAAACATAAGAGCAATAAACATAAGAACAATTTCAGAATTTTCAATGATAAATTAATTTAATGAAATCGTTATTTTTTTTATTTCAACTTCATAAATTGAATTTATTTTTAGAAATTGATGGATAGAATGGTTATACATGCCTTAAATTAATTTCGACTATTTCTATGTCTAAAAGGAATAAAGAATAAAATGCAGGGAATGAGAAAATTTTCTCGGGCATATTTTCATTACGGCAATTGGTATAAAAGACCGAAACCAATTGTATCTATAATTTAGGCCTAGAGAAAGAAAGAAAATCTAATATAAAATTAAACGCAAAACCCACATTATAAAACAAACACATTTATGCATCTCTATTCATTTCTGATATCGTTTTACTTGATACGTATTCTTACGAAAAATTATTAATTTCTTCCGACGTTTAGTTAAATATGTTTTGTGAAGTAAACCTATCTTTATAGCATTATAAATTATTTCTGCGGAATTTATTATAAGCGATTTGGTTTCCAAAACACTTAATTCATAATGAAGAAAGAATGTTATATTTAATTCATAATAATGTAGAGAATGTAATGATGGATTCCTAATTACATAGAGTGCAAGAATCTATTCCGAAGCATCTTGAAAATACTATATGAGCTGGTCATAAAAATAGATAATTATCTAAATAAAGATATTAAGTAATTCATGTAGTGTAATTTTTATATGAGAATAATTTATTTTTAAATTAAAATAACACTGCTATTATTTTTAAAATGTATTAATGCAGACGCTTGAAAATATCACTGCACCTTTCTAACATAAATATGGCAATTAATAAATAAACGACCTCATTAATAATAAATTAAATAAAAAGGATAATTTAATAGATAAAAATTAATGCGTATTTCTAGAATTCTGAAGGTAGTAGCTTTTTACAGATGAGCGAGAAATAATTAAAACGATCAAATTCTTTTTTTAGACTGTAAAACAATTGGTACCTTTTGTTTCTCTTTTTTACTTATTTTTTTTCCGGCCTTTCAGAGCTAAATTAAAAATATAATGTTGAAGCACTTTGGTAGATAAGCATACTCCGTCCCTTGGCAATTATTTTAAAAGCATTCTGGCTCTCTCATTGTATTGGCAAGTTAAATTAATTGCAGCATTTGACGAAACAAGCTTCACAAAGCTTCGAATTTCCTTGATTTTGTTTATTCTGCTCATCAAAGGAAGCTTTGTTTATTTATACCAAACACACCAAAGCCGGATAACACAAAAGTTTATCTCTTTTTCCCTTCAATAAGTTGAAATAAAAAAAATTCTTTATTCATAATTCTTTGTGAAAATTAAATAAAAAGTTTCTGAATTGTTTTTAAACAACGTCATTGTGCATTTCTTTTTAACTTCCGGATGTTCAAAACAGAACAGATCGTTTCATTATTACTGAAGAGAATTATTTTTTGAAGCAAAAGCAGGAAGTGGAAAATACTTTGGCTATTAGAGGACCTAATTTCGAATTGTGCAT
>BGPR01000074.1:158455-188549 GCA_013235015.1 Araneus ventricosus
ACGAGCCTGTTGAAAATTACTCACTTCATCTTGTAAATTTGTTTGTTGTAGGTCAAACATAGATGCATCGGAACCCTTATTAACCTACATGGTCCCCACTTATATCCGCCTCCCCCCTTAACTTCTAAACGGTGACAGCTTAGGCCATAAATTTGGTGTCTAGATATAGTAAAAAAGTTAAGCGCTACTCGATGAGACAACTTACAACGCCATCTGTCGGCAAATATTGGAATTAGCGGTCCTATCTCGGAAACAGTACAAGATACGGGAAAAAGTCAATCATAAAATTGTAGAGAGTCTTCGATTTAGTACGAAAAGATACCTTGAGTGCAATAATGCTAAGAACAAAACATGTGAAATGCGCATTTCTTTGCTCGCATTTTCGGAAATTTTCACGTCATATGACACGAATAAAAGAAGAAAATGTTATTTCTTGGGCAAAAAATGACCCCATTACACTTTTTCTTGTGGAAATAACTCAAACAGCAGGTGTATGGACCTTTCCGCCAACATTGCAGGGCGTATTACTGTTGCTTGTGTTTACGCAACAACTATATGCTAAAACGTGTGCAAAGTGAAATTTAAACAACAACTCAAATCTGCATTGCAGATGACGGAGAGCACTCTGATCACCGAAAATAAATGTATATTGTGATAGCTAATTGTTTTTTCTCGTTTTAACCCATTTAGAGACGTCACAGTTTCGAAAATCGAGAAGAAACAAGTGTGCACTTTAAACGTCCATTTCTTCGTATTAATGTGTACAAGGTATATTTTTGTTCAAAATCGAAGACGCTCTACAATTTTGTAATTGAACTTTTTTTCCGTATCTTGTACTGTCTTCGAGATAGGACCGCTAATTCCAAAATTTGCCGATAGATGGCGTTGTAAGTTGTCTCATCCAGTAGCGCATAGCCTTCTTACTATACCTAGACACCGACTTTATGGTCTAAGCTTTCACCGTTTAGAAGTTAACGGGTGTGTAACGGATATAAGTGGGAACCCTGTATTTACATACGTATTTTATGGACTTCACATAAATACCAGATTATACATCAATATGAGGATTAAATATTTTAATCAAGAGAGGGGAGAATGGAACAATCCATCGAATATCAATTTCATGGCCACGAATTTGAGTAGTAAAGCCCCTCAGGTTTCCGTCTGCTATATGAGGGATACCCATCTGCTCCAGTTTCAGTTACCTTTAAAAATGCCTTTGAGAAACGTTTTGAACATTTAATGCCTTTCATGCATGGTGAATCGAAATTGACAGTTCCACATGGACTATGCATCATGTGACTTTTTACAATTTCAAAAAGATTCTTATTTAAATTTTGGTCTGGAAGTTCAGCTGAGATAACTGAATCGATTTCATTTGTCTGAATTCTGTTCGTAAGCCAAAGCAAAATATGAGCATGAGACAATCCTGCCTTTTGCCATTCAATGCTGTACATGTGGCATCTTACTGTACCAAAAATATTAGATTTCGTGATGATTTCCATCATTTTGCTAATTTTAACCTAAATACTCTGGCTATAAGGCCATGTCGGTACACGGATGTTTGCCCAGGTAGTAACTCATCCGTAATTTCTTTCCATTTAGGATTGCACGTGAACGTTATGAACAAATACGGTCGCCCATAAGTAACCACATAGGTTGGCATCCTGTGTTCTTGCATGCATGTAACTTGGGTTTCCAGTGAACGTTGAAGGATGAATGCAGATTTGGCCAATGTCAGTTCCGACAACACCATTATTTATTGCATCTCTCAAGTTTATATATAAATAGGTTCTTAACTGTTTCTGATGTGTTCTAATGAAACGCAATCTTTCATTTTTTGCTTACGTATCAACAGTATATTGGTGGAAGAGATTTCTGAACATCCTCAAACGATTATCATTACTTTCAACCATAGCCCTGTAATCATGTAAGTCCATGCAAGAAACTGTTCTGTTTGAATTTCCCCCTGCTTGGAGTATAACAAAATGGTACCCATCTTCTCCATATGGAAATAACAATGGATACTGAAGGCTATCTTATGGCCTATGGGTTCCATCTATAAATTGCAGCCTATTCTTTCGAGTTTTAATGATAATGTCTCTTTTTCCATGCTCTTCACCGGAAATTAGAACAGTTACTTCATTGTATTCTGGAAGATTAAGTCTTCTTGCGTGTTCCGAAGAAGGTCTCTTGTCGGCGTTAACCCTCCGAGCGGCGCAAACGTCTTTTTACGTTTTTCATGTTAAGTTCAAAAGCGGATAGAACGTATTTATATGTATATTTTCTTAAACAATCATGGATAAAGTATTCTGAAGATTTCAGAGACATAATTAAATACAAAGAAGATCAATTCATTTACTTTAAAAGCTAAGTTTTCTAACGTGATGGCTAAAAGTTCAAAATAATTGGGTGCTCAGTATAATTTGATATTCTGTACTATGTATATTTTCAACTCCACTTTTAAAAGTTTTAATTGAAGGATTGTGTTCATGGAGCAACTCTTGAAGTTGTTGAATGATTTCCAATTTTATCGACGGGTTTCTATTTTATCTATATTCTTCTTGGCTTTGAATATCTCCGACAAAGTACAGTTGAAGATAACTTGGTTGTTCGTTTGTCAAAGTTTGAAGAAAACCTAGTCTAAGATATATATTTGCTCTTTTACTTTAAATGTAGGAATGAATACTCCTGCACTAATTATATTTGAACAGATAGAAGTCATACAAAATGCAGAATTATAAGCTTGAATGTTTTCTTAAGAAATGCTTAGAATCGGTTGCAGTTCCTATTAAAAGACTTTTCAAAGGTTCAGGTGTCTCTTGAAGCATAGATAATTGCACTTTTCCGATGATGCAACATAGGCCAGGTGATTCGCTAGGCCACTTTTTCGTACCGCAAAGTGAGCAGATACACGATATTGAACCTATATTCACAACGCTTTCAGATTGATAAGTGCAATTATAATTATATTTATAAGCACTCAAACCCCATTGCACAGCGTTCGATGCATAGGCACTCTGTAACTTGCTTATATCTTTAAACTTAACTTACAATGCCGAATATATTTAAGACATGTTATTTCTTAACTTGCTGGAGGAGTTAGTAGATAGGTAAAGTTAAGCCTCATTTAGAAGCATAATGTTACGGATCTCTTAATTTTGAACAATATTCTAATGGATGATGCCTCTTTTTCCAAAATTCCACTCCATATCACCGAGAGCAATTTGCCTTTGATGAATTTAACCTTCCGCATGCGCTCATATTCTGTGAGATGAAGCACCTATACTTTCTTGTGACCAAAAGCGGGTTTTACCGAGAAAGGTGTGTGACCTCTACTAACTTCCTGACTCTCTGCAACTCACACTAGGATACCGTGGTTTTATCTTTAGTGCTTTTGATGTACGTGCGAGGCACATTAATCTGGTAGATGAGTTGCTCCAGATTACGTTTCTATTTTTGATTTCCCAAATTTTTATCAACATTTCTATCTATATACCTGCAAAAATTTGTCCAGCCCCTAATTCAATGATATTCATCGTCATTTTTAATATATTGTTTCAAAAATGTCGAATTATTTCATGCTCTGGACTCAGACAAAAACAGAAGCAACAGGCAACGACAGTAGCTATCATTGCTAAGGAACCTTACGGAAAAACAAACATCAACATTCTCCTAAATTCCTGGACATTTTGTTAATTGAAATTGTACGGAAATACAAAAAAGTTATTTAAAAATGTAAATATAACTTTGGATGACCGAATAGTTCAGTTTGATAAGCCAAAGCAAAAAATGCAACTTTTAATTTCTCGGATGAGTTGCGTCTGAACTTGTTAGCATCTGTATTGTGCCCGAGCGAAGGTTAATGCTCGTCAGGTCTACGTACTAAACGGATAATCGCCGAAATCAGGTTTCGAATCACAACCTTCTGGTCTTGAAAACAAACACCATCACCTCGGTCCCGCCAGCATAAAATCCAATCCCACTATAGGCGTCTATGGGAATGTCTTTTACCACGCCAAGTTGATAATTATGCCTGCTAGGGTTTCCGCATTTACTTTGATTGGCGCGAAACTGAGTTTTTTCATCGTGTTTTGAAAACTATCCATCTTTATTTACAAGTAACAAATTATTTTCAACTTTAATTCTTGCTCATATTAAGCTCATTGGCAAGTATTTATGTATTTGAATATTTTTCTAACTCATGCGTATTAGATTATTTACTGTAACTAAGAATTATGCACTATATACATATTTCATGTTTAGTTTAAAAAATGCATTCATATTCAATGACACTCAAGAAGGAATTCATTCTACTTTAAGTCACAAACACAAAAAAAAAACCTACAAAGTAAAATTGTTTACATCCTTATAACAGATAGTATCTCGCGGTCGTCGAAATAGAAAAACTTTACAAAGCATTTCTCACCAAAAGAGGGAAATATCGCCAAATATTGGCATCGGAAACACTTCCCATAGGCGCCTATAGTGGGATTGGGTTTTATGCGTCCCGCCACTGAAAGGAAACTAAAGGTAGTGACTATCTTCGGAGCGCTTTCTCTTAATTTGTTAACATTTTGATGAAACATAACTGTTTTCTAACTAAAATGAGCTATAAAACTAAAATTTTCAATGGAACTTCATTGAAAATTTTATTGACTTTCAAAACATAGGCAATTTTAAGCAAAATGTTAGTGAAAATTTTCACTTACGCCAAACCTCCTATAACAAGCTCTATGGAATATATTTCGTCAATTTTTGAATAGTATATATCTAACATGCTTCTCTATATTATGAGCGAAAAGATTTCTAATACCTCCAAAAGTTTTGGAGATATTCCAAACTTCGTGAGGAAACTCCAATTCTTTAAAAAAATCATCGATTTTTCCACTAAAAAATTAAAATAAAAATAAATAAATAAAGGCAGAGAGCTTCGATTTTAGTTCAAAACATAGCTAGAAAGAAATGAAACATTTTCGCCAAATTTCATATGAATATCCTGAACACATTGTCCAAAATGATGTTTGCCGCGAAGAAAAATATCAAAGAACACAAAATTTGAGAAAACGCGTTGAAAAATTTTCATACAGTACAAAAAAATTTGTACTAACTTTAGAATCTTAAAATTCACCATATTTGTAAGTCAGACCCTCTTTTACTTGATTTCAAATGACTTTTGTGTTCTTTTAGATTTTTATAGTTTTTTTCTGAATGATTTTGTGTAGTAGATAGTGAGTGACGTCTAGATATCTGCATTAGCTTTCTGTCAGTTTCCGTGTAATTTTTAAGCAACAATGGATAAATTTTCATTTCAAAATACTTGAGAACTCGTAACAGTTTAAAATAAATGGAATTAAATACAAAACTGCAATATGAGCAGCTAAAAATTATTTTCCTGTTGTAATTACTGTTGGGTTGTATTTCTTATAAAAGAGAAAAGCCAAAAACAAATAAAATAATGTAAATATGTAAAAGGAGCTTAAATTGATATTTTTAGAGAGAATTAAAGAGAGCTTGAGAATTAAAAAATAGTTGTTCAAACTAATTGTTTGTATTTTTTAGGCTCTTTAAATTGACACTTCCGATATCAGAATTGTCACTTCCGATTTATTATTTATGCTTTAACTTTACTTGAAATTATAGTAGGAACAAAAATAAAGTATTTTTGAATACCTTAATATATGACCTATCAAATGAACAAATAAAACAATTCTCGAAAATTTTCACCTAAACGAGGAATTTAGGGTTGTCACATACCTTATCGAATATATAATCAATCGGTGAAGGATCAATGTCATTAAATGTATCATTCAACCTAAAAGAATTAAGGTTTTCGCTTGCCAGAAAGGGTATAGTTCAATTTTTACACATTAATTTAAATATGATATAATCGATTATCTACCCAAATTTGAGAACATCTAAAAGACTAATTGAAAGGATTATCTTTCGCCTTTCTTTAATTATAGCGTCGACATAAAAGACCATTGAAATATTGTTATATTATTGATTGAAAATTATTATATTAAAGAATCATATTCATCGTTAGAAATCTTTATACAAAAATTTCCTTATCAAAGCATTTACTTGCCACCATTCAAGGAATTTACTGATGCTTTATCAAAAATGAAGCATTTGTTAGTAAAACTATAAAAATTTTCAACGTCAAGACAAAAATAAAACAATAAAAGGAAACTAATAAGTAATGAATCATATTTTGTCGGAAAGATTAGAAAAATTAGATTGAATAAAATTTCCTTTATCCTAAATTATATAGAATAAAAGTGAAAATAAAATTATTTGGATTAATATAAAATAGTCAAAAGAAGGACAGATTCATTTTATCCATTTTATTTGAAGTACATACTCATCTTTAATGTGATTAATTATAAATTGAAGCGTAATTAACTCATCTTAGTATTCCTGAAATAAATACGTAGTTAAACTAGTGAAAAATGTATTAGAATCCCATGAAGGTATTATGAGATTAGAATAAAAATAGGGATTAATAATCAGAATACGAGAGAAGAAAATAAAATTCTAAAGACTGAGTGATGATAAAGTGGGAGCTTAGTTAATTTATTAATTAGATATGAATATTTGTAAGATATTTTACTGAAGAGGAGTCAAATATTTTAATGTAAATGAAAACGATTAACCTATTATTGCCTAGGCAAATTTAAAGTATAGATTTCAATAAATTTCCATTACATTACGTTTAAAACACCGAGACAAAGTTAACTGTTAATTAAAATTAAAATCGGAGAAAATTTTTTGTTTTTTTTATTTATTTAAAAACATTAAGTCAAAAAATTGGCAAAAAATTATATTTAAAATTATTTTTTTACATAAATATTAAAATTTTTGAAATACAGTAAAATTTTAAAAAAAATCAGTTTATAATTTCTTCCATTACCTCAAGTGTAAATGAAAGGAAAATTCAAAAAAAATTATAAATAATGACATTTTGTCGTCAAATTCTGCCTAACTGGTGGTATATATAACCGGCTGAAAACTGTTTAGGAGTTTGCTAATATCTATTGAATTTATAGACGAAGAAAGAAAAGAAACAATGGAATGCATTCGGTTCAGCCACGGTAGTGAAATGTGGTTGTCCTGTAAATAGGATGCTGAGCGTTAACGGGTTGATGCATTTGTTATGTAATTTGGAATAGTAACATGTGTATAAAAACTAACAATAATTAAATTATTTTTTAAAAAAATAGTTAAATCTCCATACATTCTAAGCTCTTACGGTACAACCTGTGTGAGTACAACCTGCCAGTCAAAAAAGTTTTAATGCATGCCATTCATCTGTCGAAAATGTTGAATGAACTTGCTCTTTCGTGAGTTCTCGCAAATAAGCAACGTGCTACTGCTTGCGTAGTAATGCTTCTGAAATTCTACGTGTTAAAAAACATTTTTCTCATCACGCATTGAATACAGGACGCCTTCTTTTTAATACAAAGAAAAGAAAGTGTATGAGATTTCATCAATTTGTTCTTTGTGGAGTTCTCGCATTCTTAATATATGTTTACAAAAAACGTCGTTAAACTATGTAATCATTTTGTAAAAATTGAGCAGGTTTAAATGCTACGTTATAAGGAAATCTTGCATCATTTTGTGTTCCCTAATATCATCTGCAGAAACAGTGGTCACGCGAAATCAGCCTTCACAGTTATCTAAAACTAGAAAGTACTTCTGAATCTTGATTTAATGTAACATATATCATTTGCTAATCACCAAATATTAAACTTGGAAAAATATTTTATTTAATTTTAAAATCACTTGCACGAAATTTCCATTATAAAATCCGATCATTTCACACGACAAATAATTATACCTAATATTTTAAAATTTAAGAAGGTTTTGTTTCAACATTTCTTGAATCAAAACATTTCTATGAATATGTAATATGCATATACAACCGCTTTAAGAAAAGATTAGTAATTTTTCCTGGGAAAATTATGGAAATTTTATTCAGTATCAGATTAAGTCATAAAGATTATATAACTGATTTACAAATGAAGTTAAGAAGCATTATATTTAAAATAATAACAGTATGGTAGATGATGTTCGGAATGTTCAGAGAAGTAGATGGCAAGTGTAGTCCGATATAATGAGAATTAAATCCTTAGCACTGGAAATTCACTGACACCAAGTACTACTTTAAGACCAATTTTTTAATACTTAAAAAATTTAAAAATTATGTAGCAGATCATAATTAGGCTGTATGATGCACAGCAAAGTAATAAAAAGGAGTGTATAAATGAACCTCTTTTGTACCTTGAACCTCCTTAGTACTAAAATGTACCTTTGTTGAAGAGGAGGTTTAAATTGTAACTTAGATGATATAAAAGTTTCTACAACAAAAACTTTTCGCTACTCTACTGGTTGATTTCGCGAGTGACCTTTTCTTCAATATTAATCTGCCAACTGGAGATTTTTCAACGGGATTTGCAGTTTTCATAGCGCTGACGTCTTCCAGAATGAAAACGACTTTTTCAAATAAATTTATTGAGATTTTATCATTTATTAATATCCCAGAACAACAGTTACCTACTATTATTGCTGTCAAAGTTAAGAAATTGTATTAAACTTTATTCTCATTATCTAACAAAAATAATTTATTAAGACATTTTGAAGAATTGAGGTCTATGCTATTTTCTTCTTATTGGTAAATATTATTAATTTACAAAGATAAACTATTTACATTAAGATTTGCAGGAAGTATAGCATATACCAAGCTCTGTTAGAGTTGTTGAAAATAATTTTCAATAATAACTTGTTCATTGATTAGGTTCACAAAAGTTTTAATTATAAACTGTAACATTGAAACTTCTATCTATGAGATTTTAAGAGAGATGACAGCTAGAACGCCTGGAGTAGTAATGTTATAAAGATGGGTTCACAATAAATATTTGTTGCAAACTGTGGTTACTATTACTGGAAATAAAATTAAACATAATGAAAAAGCAACAACCAAATCGGCATGAATAAAAACTCAGCGAAATTGTATGAATGCAATGTTAGTAGACTAAAGAAAACCGAACAAAAAACTAATAAATCTTGTTCACTGATATGACATTCATTATTTTTATCCATGCGAAATAGCAAGATAAATAGACACTCCAACCAAACATTCTTTCATGAATTGTTTTCCTTTTTCCACTGGATTAGAAATGTAAATAAATATTTGTTTAGAATATATACACATTCTGACAAATATATCTTCTCAACTTAGAGTGACAACATAATTATGCATTTTTACTAAATTCTTTCATGCATATTCCATAAACTTGTTTTTATTAGTATTTTTATTAGTTATTAGCATATTTCAGCATTATGCATTCATAAAGAACACTTCATTCAGAAATATCTTACAGCCTAAATCATGGAGGCTATTGTATAAACCTACCATTTAGCAAAAAGGATTTTAAAAAATCATTACCAGTGTAAAAATCGCTGTTAAGAGAGAAAATGATTCCAAAAAAACTATGCGATATCTGTATTATTGTTATTTTTACTGAACTTCTCAGTTCATCCTGCGTTTTCATTTAACTTTGTTTCCTAACTATTAAGATAAACTGCACGTTCTTTAACAAAGCTCGTTTTTCATTTTGTTGAGTTTGCAGACACATTTCAGGAAACCTAGATTGCCTCGCAAACGAATAACTACTCATGAATATTTAGACGCAAAAATTTTTCGGCCTGATAGCAATTTTCCACATCTCGCCGAAATTTAGTAGTAATTTTACTTTCATATTTGTTATCGAAAGTATGTTCAAAGTGAACAGACAAATTCTACTAATATTGGTTTAGACTCCTTTCTCAGTATTTCCGAAGCCAGTTATTTAACTGCTTTACATTATTTAATAGCTCATATGTTCAGACAGTTTTCACATCTTTCATAAAATATGAAAACGTAGGATGTAGGGGAGAGTATATTTAGACTGTTTATCATAAACTCTATGATTTTAGGTTCAGAAATATCGTTTTTTAATCAAAAGACGGCATTGACCGGTGATTTGGGAATGAAGATGAAAGGAAATATTTTTACGAAAAGTATACAAATCCATCCCTCTTCATTGTGAATCTATGGTTTGTTGCAGATGATTATTAAAGTAGGAAACGGCTTTATAAAGCTTACGAAAATTTATAATGAACGCATCGATGTCACAATAAGAGATAAGCGTGATGCAGCTTACAAATATATATTTTGTATAATAAGTTTCATTACTTCTTCTTAAACATAGCCGTCTCAAGAAAAGGATTTAAACTGCGAATGCATATTCCATCTATGATAATAATGCAATGCATAAATTTATTCTTATTCATAATATATAATGCAGACTTTTGTTCACAATGACTTTAATTTTAAAGCTATTCAGGAACATGAAAGCAGAACGAAAAAAAATAAGAAAAAACTGATTTAAAACCCTTGTGAGGATACTTTGATGAATAGGAGCGAATCTGTGATATGAACGAAGGATCCTGAAAGTATGTAATATTTTGAGAATATACAGAGTGCTTCAAAAAACATGGTCAAATTTGAAGAGTAGGTCAGGCATACGATAAGCTTTCAGAATCGCATAGGAACATGTGTGCGCAAACACCATCTGGCGGCAGGAGATGGTATGTAACGTTGGATAATTGTCGATATCTTTCTGAATATTAACGGTTTTGAGCTGGAATTTTTATATAAGTTGCGCTATATGGCTCTGAAGTTGTGAAAGAAAAATTACGCTACCTGTCGCGCATGTGCAGTAAAAAATTATTTACTACAGAGGCTATTATCTCCTTTACTATTCAACGCATTTACAGGCAATTTTGATACCATGTTTCTCTAATTTATTGCCACGTACTCCGTAGGCGCCATAAAATTCCAAGGAAATCTAAACAAGTAATGAGGAAAAAACATGCGGAAAAATTTGGAATTTTTTAAATAAACCTTCATATCTTTCAGAATATTCGTGCCATTTTCACGAAAATGCGTGAAAAAACTGCTCACATCACTGAAAAGAATATAAGAAAGTTACAAACCTTTAATAGCTTCCTGTGAATCAGGGTGAGTCAAAGGCCTTCTTCGAGTTCATAAATTTCTGCCCCGCCCCTGAATGCTCTAATGATCGAATCTTTGATGTAAATTGTGAGTTAAAAGTTATTCTTTATATGTTCGAAGTTCGAGGGAAATTCATCTAGTCTTTCGAGTGATATTTGAAAAAATACGAAATGTGCTTCTTTATGCCTCACCTAGCGTAAAAGTTTGATCAGATCAAGTGTATCTAGCTGCTTCAGAGAAAGCTGATAATGCACATTTTTTTGAATATATCCCGAAAGGTTGGATGGATTTCCCTCTAACTTCTACCATATAAAGAATAGCGTGTGACTCACAATTTACATCACAGATTCGGTTTCGAGGGCATTCAGGGAACTGCCCAGAAATTGATGAACTCGAAGAAGGATATTGGCTCACCCTGCTTTAAAGAAAGAAAATAATGCTTTGAAACTTTCATCAATTCTTTTGCGTGATGTACGCAATTTTTACTTGCATTTTCGTAATAATAGCACGAATATTCGGAAGATATAAAGGTTTCTTAATAACAATCCCAAATTTTTCAGCATCTTTTTTGCTTACAACGTGTAGAATTTTTCTTGGAATATTATGGAACTTACAGAGTACGTGGCAATCTATTAAAAAAATATTTTATCAAAATTCCATGTCAATACGATGAAGAGTAAAGAAGAGATTAGCATTTGTAGAAAATAAATCATTACTGCACATACACGAAAGGTAGTGTAATTTTTCTTTCACAACTTCAGAGCCAGATAGCTTTCAGATATATATAGCGCAACTTATATATAAATTCCAATTCAAAACCGATAATATTCGAATAGATATCGAGATTTTATCTTGCGCTGTTATATGTTTAATGACGTCTGCTGCCTCCAGCGCAGCCTTTTGCCTATGCGATTCTGGATGCCTATCGAATGCCTAACTTACTCTGAAAGTTTGGCTATGTTTGTTTTTTTAATCACCCAGTAAAGACATGGTGTCCTCTCTAATCGTATTCCAATAGCTAATTTCTAGACCATTTTAAATCAGGAGAATAAGCATATTTATTCTGTTTGAATTAATAAATATATTGCAGAAAAATTCCGAAATCTGAATTTTTATACAGTCCACAGGTACAATCAGTCATATTTAGTAAAATATTCTTGATGTCACCAACATTTAAACGAAAAAAGTTCCACTCTTCTGCGGCTAAAACTGACTGAGTTGTCAAATTTTGAATTTTCTTATTCCGAGGTTGAATTCCATCGCTGCGGGAAAGTGGAATCAAATTTGTAATGTCGGATAAATGAGTTATTCGTTTTTATATTTCTTTCTATTATGTGACATGTGGAAGACATAGAGCCGTTGGAAAAGTATCTTAATATCTACTAAATTGCTAAGAAAGTATTTATTTATTTGTATGCTTGTTATACGTAAGTATGCTTTAAATACATGTCGGTGAGATAATAAGTTTGCATACGAACTTCGTTTAGTTTTAGCAGCTATTATTCAGTAGTTTCAGTCGTAATGCAGAGGGAATTCATAAAATCGGGAAAGTAAATAAATTCAGATTTCGTGTTTTTTCAGCAGTTCATTTATTCATTCTTTCAGCATAAAAATATTTATTTACCTCATTTAAAGCCTTTTTTCCAATTGGAAATCTAGTTCTACCTCTAACTCTTCAAAAATTAGCTATCAACCCGCAATAAGAGTGGAAATCCTGCACATATATTTATGACACCATGCATAGCTCAACGGCTGTAAATAAACTAAAAAAATAAATCTCAACTAAAATTTTTAAAAAAGAAGCAAAATTGTTTACATGTAGCAGAGTAGAAAAATGAATTTCGATAAGAAAGAAATGAAAAGGAATATAAAAAATAAAAATTTCAAGAGCATTTCCTTTAAAGCTACTAAAAGGAAGGGAAGGCTTGAAGCACTGTAAAAAATAAGGAAAACTACAAATGATCATAATTAAAATAATTACTGAAAACAGAAAACATAGGATTAAGAAAGAATCCCCAAAAACTATAAGTTGAATCCCTGAAAACTATAAGGATTTCATAAATTATTTATCAAATCATTCATCCTAGTCGCATAAACCCATGAAAATGGATCCCCCCATTTAAATCAAGGGAAAAAGGAAATTGAAGAAAAGCTGTTTATACCACTGTGTGACCCAATAATTTCTTAACTACCAATATTTTTATAAAAATTAATAGGGAAGAAAACATAATGTTAGAAAGCCAAACATTTCTTCTGAGTCGTAAAAGCAAAATAATTCTTCTTAATTACTTGAAAAACTTATGCTCTCTCCAAATTTTTATATTTCTATTTTGAAGAAAAATCGGCGCATTTGTGTGGCTCTATGTGTAAACAACAGAAAGAAATTTAATTATAAAAAGAATATTTTTTTCTGAAAATGAATATTTCATAAATTTGTATTTATATATTACATTATTAGATCAAACAAAGTGAATTATTTTTCTCCCAATTACTTTATATTAATCGATGGCTTTACAATCAGTGCTTATCTAACAGTAATTATTTCGTTATTTCACAATATGGTTTTTTTTATGTATTAAGGACAATATTTGCAAAATAACTAATATTTTGTTATGTTCAACAGTATAACAATAAAATCTTGACATTCAATAGAATAAGTACAAAACTGCTATAAAAAAGCATGGAAAGAAGCACTAAAGAACATAGACTGTTATACTATGGGTTAGAAGACTAGGGGAAAGAAAAAACTCTGGAAAATCTTTTGCTTGTTTTCGTGTAGTATAGTTTTAAAAATCACGAATCGTTAATATATATTTAAGGTATCTGACTGGATTTTTGAAAAAGCGATTTAATGAGCAGTTTCTGCTTATTTTCCTAGTGAATTTGAATAAAAACAATGAATGCTATCAGTCAGGATTTTTTGTGTCACTTGAGATGGAGCAAAATGCTGTAATTTAGGATAAAAATGGTGAAAATTAGAACTAAAAGCGAAAGACTCTAGTAAAAATTCTAACCTGTGTATCGAAATTCTTTCTCTACACAACACATTTGCAGCAATGGTGAAGTAAATGGATTAGGATCTAAGAAATATGTGCGTTTATTGGAAAGTTATAGCAAGCCGAGTATTCTCTTATTCAAAATTTCACAAAATGCATAGGAATAAACAGCATTAAGGAACTCTAAGTCAAAAACTATTGATTTCAAAACTGTATCCCCAGTTCATTGCCTTTATAACACTTAAGGCAGCATGTTTTCAAAATTTCAAGTAAATATGTTCATAATCTTTTAAGATATGATATTTTGCGTAAATAACTTTTGACAAAATATAACTTTTTCAGAAAACGCATTTAAAGTTTTAATTTACTTTTCATTAAAAATATATTTATTTCAATTATGTTAAAGTTTTCCATATTTGTAGTATATACCTTCTTTATTCAAAATCTTATCACATTTTTTTGATTCTGAAAGCCCGTAATTTTTTCTCGTGGTGTTTTTTGTTCCTGCCAAAGACTATCTCCTAGAAGTGACGAATCTATGGTTATCAAGGTTAAGATATTATTTTAATGTGTAAATTGACAAGGAACTATTCCCAGTTCAAGAAATACTCTTATAAGACCATAAAATCATTCATTAAACTGTAATACAGCTTTTTATGTCCCAAAATGTGAAGTTTGTTACTCCACAAATATGAATTTAGACAAAAATGTCCACAGTAGCTTGTCAGAACTAAAACATTTATTCAAAATGATATGGCTTGCAAATAGAGTATATAATTAATTATAAAAAATAAAAAAAACAAATTTTTTAGAATTCAGAGTGCGGTGCAATTGGTAAAACGATAGAAAATATCTAACCTCTGGATCCGTTTTAGCCACCGCGTTTTATAAAAAATTCTATATCTCCATTTCTTTCAATCGAAGAAATAAAATAAACCCAGATTTAGAAGGCTATATATATAATGTATAGAAACAAAGGACAAAAATTTAATACTATGAAAAATATCATGGCAAGCCGCTCGTCAGAAAAAGAAGCCCACCTATGATACTAATAAGTGCTTTTCTCTGCTAGCGACGTTCGAAAAAACGTAAAATTTTTGTCGCTATCCCCTCGAAAAGCACCCACCGTGAAGATTCTGGAATAAATGAAATACAAAAAGATCGATTACAAAATCGAAAGTCAAAAATCCGAATACACAAATCTAGAAAAAAATATATATAACACAGAAATATACACGAAATAAGAAAACTTAACCCTGTTGGAATCCGCAAAAAAGCCTATCTGTCAATTTATTTGATAAAAGAAAGTATTCTAATTTTAATGTCAACCGACTTTCACATTTGCCTTTGAATATTTCAATTAATATTTACAGGAAAACAATTCTCACTTAGTTATCTCGTATTAAATCTATTTGCTCGGATATAAATGCAATATCAAGTCATTCTAAGTTTTTATTTGATTAACTAATTTTTAATGGTAGTCCGGAGAACTTTGTACGTCGCTATCTCAAGTTTTAATTTTTGTAATCTTTATGCTACCAACATAGCCTTTTTCGTCTTTTTCTACCATTTCCTCCTTCGATTTCCAATTCCCAAATTCACTGCAACTCTCACATTCTACCGTTTTATCATGTGTGTCCTTTATTGGCTATGTTTCGGATGTCAGCGATAGTAAGCCTTCATCATAGCCAAGTGCAGGTACGGTGGCGTTTTTGCGAATTCCAACAGTGGTAAGTTTTCTTATTTTTCTGTATATTTCTGTGTTACATTTTGTTTTTATTCTAGATTTGTGTATTCGGATTTTTGACTTTCGTTTTTATAATCGTTCTTTTTGTGTATTTCATTTATTCCAGAGTCTTCACTGTGGGTACTTTTTGAGGGGATAGCGACAGAAATTTTTACATTAGCAGAAAAAAAACACTTATCATAGGTGGGCTTTTCTTCCTTACGAGCGGCCTGCCATGATAATTTTCAAATTCTTAAATTTTTGTCTTTTATTTCTTATGATTTGATATATTGCTCTTTTGTTGACGCAGCTCTCTCTCTTTTAAATATGGTTTTTCTTGTACATGTTTATTAATTTAATTTTTGTATTTTCCAAAATTTTTTGTGTTGTTGTTGCTATTTATATATATATATATATATATATATTCAGAAGGAAAACAACAAAGAATTCCGTAATTCCTTGCCAAAACTTTAATTTTTAACTATACTACAACTAATTTAAAATCAAATAAATGAAGAATATTAATAAATGCCATTAAGAACATAGCGATATGTGAACAGAGCATATGAACACAATTGCATTTAGGGCTGTAAATAGAGATGAATTAGTATATAAATGATATGAGAGATGAAATAGTATATGAATAAAAACCGAAAATAATTTTTATATATATGCAAACACAACGAAATACAGAAAAAAACGATAATAAGTATACGCTCATTCTGGATTTTCCTTGCTGATGAGTCCCGGACGTCAGCTTTATATTAAGTTTTTGTTTTTCTTTCATGAAGTGGTTTTGATGTTTTCTTTTGTTAATATATATATAATTATATATTTTTATAAAAGTAATACATCAGTTAAATAAAATTTCACATTTAATCCCAAAAGCGGTCTATTCGTAAGCCATTTATCTATAAAAAGTTTCGCAAATTAAATTATTAAAAAATCCATACTCGTGAAGTAAAATTTAAATAAATCAAATTCTATAGTAGAATATAAAAGCTTCTATTTCCTTTTGAAGTCTTTGATTTGCTCTACTTTTCATTACTAATTTCCCAAATGCTTCATTTTTAAAAGAGTTTTTCATGTTTTAGTTTTAAATAACTAGTTTAAACAAGAAAAATATGTAGGTTAATAGATGCACGAGTCATAATTTATACATGCCATATTAAAAACGTCGAATAATTAGCGATGTCTTTAAATTCACTTCCCTCTTTTTTCTCATTAATCATCATAAACATTCATCCTTTGATTCAATATTTGTTTAATTTTATCTCGAATATTTTTTATTTCCTTCTTGAGCTTTCTGGATTTCCTTCCTAGGTTGTTAGATAATAAGTATCATAATAAATGGGCAGAAAAATAAATTTATAACGTTGTAGCAATACATTTATATGGCTTGAGGCGCAGTTTTGCTTAATTAATTTATAGTCTTGTCACAGCGTTTTTAGGGAATTTTATACAAAAGATATAAAAATAAGGTAATTATTATTGATTTCCAAATGAGTTGGAATATACGGACATCGATACATTTTTTAAAATATATCGATTGCAATTTTTAATAATATATCCTCATGTTATGTCGTCCTTAAATCTCCTAATTATAAAATTAATTATAGATAGCTTTTAAATGAGCTGTTTTAATAACAGTAGTTTATGAAAGAATATTTCTTTTTGATTAGGGTTTGTTGTATGGATTTATATGTTGACATCTTGTTTCGAATTTATACAAGACCTAATGGAGAAAAACTTTTAATTTCAGAGCATTGGTCAGATAACAGGAATGTGGTCTGAGTCAATGCTTTAACCTCTAAACGACATCACGATAATTTAACAAAATACGAACCGCAATGACGAATTGAATTGCGACTGTAAATTCTCAGAACTTCGCAAGGAACGAAACATTTTCATTATAAAAAATATATCCACCAGATAATGAACTATAAACATCAATGGTGGTATTTATAAATAGATGATAAAGCAAAATTATTATCTTAGTGTTGTGAATGTAACATTTCTCAATTTTAGAATTACTCTCATTTTAACCCATATCCAGAAAAAAAACAGAGGACACACCACTAGTGGTAGCAAGTAACAGTATTTAGTTATCTGATAAATAGTCCTATTACGACCCCGTTAATGGCAGTAATCCTTTCGACTATCACCATAGGTACCTCCATCCATTCAGCGTAACCATTACCTTTTTCATTTTCTTTAATGCCTAATGACAACACACAAAGTACAGATCCTGGATACTTTCCAAGATGCATTCTTAATATAATTTAGGGTTCTTGTATTCTTTTTCTATGGCAATATCACTGACACAGTTTATCACACTCAAGATTACGATGCCTGAGACAAAAAAAAAAGTAGTTCCGAATTCACTGGATCTAGTGTTGAGTGAAAATGGCTTATTGTAAAAGAGAAACCTCTAAGAACAAACAAATGACTAACAATGCATCAATTCAAAAACAATAAGAATTAATTAAAGCAGATCTTTAACTACAGTGGGTTGCAACACTGTAAAAAAAATTCCGTAAAATTTACGGTTTTAAACTGGCAGCTGGGTTGGTTGTGCAAAGCCGTAAAAGTTACGAAGTAAATTCGTAGGCACAACGGTTTTTTACCATACAGGAACAAGTTTTTCCCGTAAAAGTTAGGAAGTAAATCCGTAGTCACAACGGTTTTTTACTGTATGAAATCAAGTTTTCTCCTTAAAAATTAAGTCATCGAAGTAAGTGATGTCATCGACTGGGTTGAGTTGTTTTTCTCCTTCTGTTCGAGTTGAGTTGAAATGTGCATTATCAATTAGGAATATTAATTAATCAAGGCTTAATTATTAATTTCAATTAGTTAGTTTAATTAATATAATTTTTAATTGAACTTACTTGGACGATTTCGATGCAAGATGGTGACAAAACTTCTAACTCCTCTGAGCCGGGGATCGAAACCGCGTTCTTCGAAATAAAAGGCAGTCGCTCTAACCACTAGACCACCGGCGACTTCATAAAATGAAGTAAAATTAATCTATTTGAGTTGTAAAGTCACTATAGCTCTAGTGGCGCCACCTAGTGGTGTAAAAATCAACTATTGCCAGAACACGTGTTTTAAGGTTAGCTTTCATGAGTGACAACAGGTTACTGCAACATGTGTAAACAACAGCGGAGATGGAACCCTATTAAAAACATGAAATGAATGCAATAAAATTACATTTAAGAAAAGGGAAAGTTATTGTACGGAAAGCAATACCGTATGACGAAAAATAGAATTTGAACTGACGGTTTTAAACCGTTTATGGCTGGAGCGGAAAACGGTGAAAAACCGCTTTGTTAACAAAACAGCTTTAAAACGTCAAATATACGGAAAAAGTCCGGGAAAAAAACGGATATTTTTTACAGTGCAACATAATGTGTAAACTTTAAAATTTTCATATTTTTTCGAATATCTCCCTAAAATCTGCATGGAATGTTCTTAGAATTTCGAACATGTAAAGGTTAGGCTTCAGCTAACAGCGATGATTCGATCATGAGAGAAATTAAGGGAGCGACCACAAAGTGATGAAGACAGGGAACAATTTTAATCATCATATTTCAATGAAAGCTGATAAGGGGATTAAATTTTAACCAATGGTCATGTTTGATGTGCATAATATTTACATACACATTCGTAAATATAGCATAAATATTCGGGAAGTTATAAAAGTATCTAAAAAAGTCCCCAAATTTTCCGCATGTTTCTTGCTTATAACTTGCAGAGTTTTAACCCAAACTGTATGAAACTTACAGAATTCGTAACAATTTGTCAGAGAAGCATTGTATTTAAATGTGAAGTAAATACTTTGAATATTAAAGAAAATATGAGTATTTTTGTGACAGATTTTTTACTGCGCATGTGAGAAATGTAGCGTTATTTTACATTCATGGCTTAAGAGCCAGGTATATAGGGCAACTTATATAAATATTCCAGTTCAATACTTTTAGTATTCAGAAAGATATCGGCATTCGAACTTAGTGAATTTCGGTACACTCTAAAAGATGAGGGTTCTTACACAAACTGATATTATTTAAGATTTAATTTTCGAATAGTAATATTGAATTTTATGAAAATTGAATATCCTGAATACTCATGTTGTTGGGTAACGCGCAATTGAAGCGCCACCTGCTGGCCCCGACATCTAATCAACCATTACCAACTTAGATCGGAGTGAAAGCAGCCACCCACCTGAGCAGTGGCTCGTGATTAATATGGTGATCAAAACAGACCATCTGCCCTTGCAGAGTGTTAACCTGTTAACTATGAAAAATCCGCCCCTGCGAAACTCTGGTAATTCTAATAACTATCCGCCCTTGCGGAACGATTATATTTTATTCACCCGCTCCAGCGGTAAAGTAGTTGAAAGGAAATTACTCAACTAGTGTTTTAGTGTTTACTATATGTTGAGTGTCAAATAAATTTATTTTTCTAATATCGACGACTTTTCTATGAATAACACTCAACACATGTATACTTATAAGTTAAATACATAATTTAAATTACAGTTCAACGATTACTATTTGAAGATTCAAGTTTAAAAAATATCAGTTTGTTCAAGAACCCTCATCATTTAGCTTCTCTTAGAGTGTACCGAAATTCAACAAGTTTCAATGCCGATATCTTTCTGAATACAAATGGCATTGAACTGGAATTTTTTATATAAGCTTCCCTATACATTTGACTTTCAATTCATGAAAGTGAAATTACGCTACATTTCGCACATGCGCAGTAAAAAAAATCGTTTAATAAAAATACTTATACTTCCTTTAATATTCAAAGTATTTTTTTTTCAAATTTTAATACCTTACTTCTCTAACATATTGTCACGTATTCTATAAGTGTTTTACAATTTGGCAAGTTATAAGCAAAATTCATGGGACAAAATTAGGGATTTTTTAAAGAAACTTTTATATCTTCCCTAATATTTGAGCTATCTTTATAAAAATGTAAGTAAGTATTATGAGCCTGAAACTTAACCATTGATGAAGGATTCATCACGTTATCCGCTTTCTTTGAAATGGGATGAGTCGATTTTTTTGTTGTTGTTTTCATCAATTTCTGGTCGGTCCCCTAAATACTCTCTTAATCGAATCTTCACTGTAAAATGTGAGTGTAAACCTAATTTTTACTCGTTCAAAATTCTGAGAAGGTCCTTGCAGAGTTTCTGTAGATATTCGAAAAATATGCAAATTTTAAAGGCTCCACATTATATTGGCAACCCACTGTAGTATACCGAGTTTCTAAAGTAATGCTTATAATATGGAATTTTATTGTTTCTATCAGTTTATATTTCTTGAAGGTATTTCAATAAAAATGCACCGAAATAAATTTCATTTCAAATATTCACAAAATTTAGTCTCTCAATTATTAAGGGAATGGAATTTGTTCATTCGTATATTTGAGTTTCAGTTTTGCGGGTAAATTCGTATTTTAAACATATTTGAAATGGGTAGGGTAGCACACAGACGCCGACACAATCATTCAATCTTTTACATTCCCTTGAAGGTCTTTGAGCGTCAACCGAGGGATCGTTAACTGAAGGGGAATAGAACTTCGTTAGGGGAAAAGAACTTAGAATCCACAATTCTTTGATCACATATTCAGCTGCGCTTTTAATCCGTCATTTGTGCCTAATAATTTTGCTTACATGCTTAAAAATCTACTTTAAAAGTTCATTTTATTGGTAAAAATAACAGTTGAAAGAGTCGTATGAAATATTTACATAATTAAGAAAATATTGAATAAGAAGAATACATTTGATTTGTTTTTTTAAATGCAAATTATAAAAAAGTAATCTGAATTACTTTAAATATCATTTACCATGTAAAAAAAAGTGTACATAGTTTCGGCTTGTGTGAGTAATTTTCAGCATTTCTTAACGAGCTATTTTAATGCAAACATCGATTTTATTTTCAAATATTAACGAAAGAAGGATTTTTTTAATGAGACATATCAAATCTTATTGCATCCTATTAGTTTCGGAAAAAACTTTATTTCCAAAAATTTTTTACATTACATATTTGTTTACATTTTCAGTTACTTGTATTAATTTTTTAAATTTCTTATATCTGTGGAAAATTTTATCAATGAAAAAAGGTTTGAAGTATTTTTGAAAATTATTAATTCTTATTCGAAAGGAAAAAAAATGCTAATATTTTTGTTGATATGCCCACGCTTTCTACAAGCGAAAAAGTCTAGGATATAAATGTTCCTATATTGTTTATGTATAGATTTTGACAAATGAATCCCCTAAGACTTTTTTTCTCATGAGGTACTTAGGAGACATTACCCCATAATACATTTTTCGAAGATAAGCATCAATACATTTAGGAACAAATTATATTTCCTGGGAAGTTCATATAAATGCATGATTGAGTTTAATCATAAGAAAATAATATAGTGAATCTGATCACTTTTCGGGGAAAAAAATCTAACTAATGTTGAATCCCTTAAAAGTTCGGGAAATTTTTGAGAAATTCATTTGAATTTGTAAAAAAATCGTAAATATTTCATTATAATTTGAATACATAAATATAAACTTAAGTAATTAAAACGATGATCATAAAATTGTTAAAAACGTGTCTTTTCATAGAGAGGGGGGGGGCTGAGATTTTCCCTTTTGCTAATAAAAATTTTTTATCCCATGAGAAATCAGTTAACATAAAACTTTTAGTCGACAAATAACACCTTTCAAAACTATCATTACTAATGTTTCTTCGTGTTCTTCAATAATCAGTGAAATTATTCTTCGACGAAGCAGAGAGTTTTGTGTATTAAACTCAAAAATATAGCTTTAATAATGTGCATGGCATAAATATGTAAATATGATGCATTATTCAAATGGATAATGAGAGTATAATGGATTTTTCAAGCACTGGCTCCAAAACTCGTCTGTTTACAAGAAGCGCAAATTTCTAATATCAATTCAAACGCAGATCACGTCGTTCATAAAAATCAAAATCAACATCTCCGTTAAAGGCTATCCAATATCGCAAACACTGCATAAAACGCGCAGACCCAAGCTATCCTATTTAGTAAGCATTCGAAGCAGATTTGCATTAGAGTAATGTTCACTTAATAGCTTCAGTTCACCTCTAAATGCATAACCCTTTGATGGTAAGGTGAGAGAGACCTGAGATTTCCCATCGGAGAGAGCAGGGGCGGAGCAATTATCGCTTCGAGATTAACCGAGGGCGACGGAGCAGGAGCGGAGCCCTCGTATCCACATTAATTGTTGTAACGCGCGGCATCTGAGGACCGAGCATGAACCTAAACTAAATTATCCTGCATGTTGAGCGGATTACTCCATCGGCAGTCAGCCGGGATTACTTGCCTGGCAGGAGCTGCGGCAAATCGGAATTATAAACATGGACTGCACAGAGCGCATGGATTTGGACGCAACGTGGATTAGCTGGAAGTCGGATGCTGTTGATTTCAATGAATTTATTTTTTTCTTGTTGCTTCTTGTGAGAGGTATTGAATTCTTTCAGTAAGGGAAACATGTAAAAATATTAAAATCATTTCTATTATATAATGTATAAATATTATTTTATATTATTTATGTATAAATTGGATCCATTTCCTCAAAAAAATCCTGTTTTTGCCTCTGCTGTTTTGTTTCTTCGAATATAGATGGCGCCATGGAACTACTGTTTTCTTTAATAATTCCTCCTTTTAAAAGAAAGTTAGATTAGGTTTGTGATTACTTGAAGACTTTTTCTCTCTTTTTCTCAAATATGGCCATAGGGTAAGTTTTTATTTATGAAGGCTAATTTTAATATAGCCAGTTAGCTGATTATTTTAAACAATCTTATTAGCGTTCTGATGTTTATGTTTTTCCTCTTTCTTCTGAAAATATGCTTTTTGGTGTACAGATCTCCTTTGTACTTAGTTTGGGAAATTTAGGGCTAAGAGTAGCTATGTTTGGCTTAATGCTAGCTTCTTACAGAAAAATTTCCCAATAATTTTTTTGAATCCGTTTCGAATAAATTTCTTAGGCCTTGAAAAAATGAAATAGAATGGATTCCTTGTTTGCTTTTGGTTTTATTCTTTTACCTCTGAGTTTATTTTGTGTTTTGGCTTTCTTTGTATGTTCTTGATTTCCATTAAAATTTATCTATATATTGGTAATTGATATAAGTATATATCCTAGGTATATGTGTGGAAACACGGTTTCAAGAAGGTGCGTGGTATTTTCAACAAAAATATGATTTTCTTTTATATTTCAGTAGGCTACATTGAACTATACCGCAAAATGTATTTAAATTTTACCTGGTGAGTTGAGAATGTGAAAACATGGTTATTTTATTTTCTGCGCACAGGTGCATTCTACTATGCAAGACATTTTATCGTCATTACTATGACGATAAAATCGTGATAACTAAAGACTGTTTTGTTTACACATTCTTACCCAACAAACTCAGTTACATCTCATTTCTATAATACATATCACGTATAGGCGTTCAGTTGAGTATTCATTGTACGGGTAAGTTCTGAAAAGATTTTATGAAATGCAGTTTTCTTTAAATCAGCCTTATAAAATTAAAAGTCAACATAAGAATATTAGTCGGTTTGGCATAGTAAAGTCTTTTGGAATAATATCACAAAATAACAGAGAGCATTCTATAATTAACATTTATAAAGATGTTATAATAAAATAATTGATAATTTTTTCCACACTGAGATATAACAGCCGACAGAATTTCCGTGTAAAAATGTAATATCAAATCAAGATCTATAATAATATCATACAAATACCAATTAAAAAGTATCGAAATACAAATATAAAGGTCCAAATAAGTACTAATTTAACATAAAGATAACTGTGACACACAAAAACAAACTATTTCCAAAATTGTTGAGCAAGCTCAGAATGATAAAAGCAATATTTTACCTCATTTACATGAACTAACTTAAAGGCAAATAATTCATTTCATCCCAGTGGTGCAGTCACACGTAGACATCAAACAATGTTAAAAATCCATTCTTTTATATTTGTTTTCCTGCGCATAGCGGAAAAAATCAAAGTTCAAATTCATTTTCATTCAATTTCATAAAGCAGACGTAAAAATTTCCAATATAATATTGAAAATTAATTTAATTAATATTCAAAATTGAAAATCAAGAATAATCTCTGATTTTGATATATCTGAGTAATAAAATAGGTACAAAATGACTATTAAGATAATCACTTTGTCTTCCAAATAAAGCGCATGTCCTAAAATTTGTAGTCTGGGTTTTAATTTTCCTAGTAGAACTTGCAATAATATTTGTTCTCGACATGTTAGTTTCAGTAAATATTGTTCAATGAAATTCCATTGAATACGATTCAGTGGCATAGCGACTAGGAAGGCCGAAGCTATCTACTTCCACAACTTGTTATCCGATAAGTTTAATATTGTTTGCTATTGTGCAATGTTGTCCGATATTATACAATACTGTTGATTTTACAATGTTATTCGATATTACACAATACTATTTTGTATTGTACAGCATAATATGATATTGTGAATGTTGTAAAATACAGTGCATATCCGGGCTCCTGATGTTATAAAAAAAGAGAAGAAAATATATAGTTATCCCTCGAAGTATATTAGTCGTTTCTAAGCTACTTTTATGGTATATTCTTAATATTTATTAAATGTACTTATTGATAATTAAGAACACCCAGAAAAGGTTTCAATTTTAAAGAAATCCATTTTTTGCCATTTTTTAATTTTGTAAAATTGATATTACGTTTGGAAAATGCATGATATTTTAGATAGATTGTAACAGAGACTCATTGCTTTCTGTTGCCCTTATTTTAAATAAAAAAACAGCAAAAGGATATTTCACAAACGAGAGATCGAAATACGTCCTGGAAACTCCATTTCAAATAAGTAATTGAGAAATGTATCTATTTTTGGATAGATCGGGAAAATCAACGCCTTTTCATAAGAATAGAAGTTCGAAAATAGTGTAAACTTTCATAAATACAGAGAAATTATTTTCATTATTTTGTTCAGAAACACAACCAACAATTGTCCAAAATTATTGAAGCAGGGATCATAAATGTTTTAATGTACTTGTAAAATATAATTTTATCCGAAAGTAATACTGAATTAAAAGAGAGAATTCATTTTTAGAAAATACTGAAGTCAAAACATCTAATTAAATTTAATATAATTGAATTTAACTTTTGCAAGTATATTTCTATATCGAATTCTACATAGAATAATTATTACTTCTAATTTAAAGTTAGAAGAAATATGACATGATATTATAAATTCAATTCTATTCAATGTTTTTCTTAGCAACTTAGAGCAAAATGGAATTTAAAAATGAGTACCTGAAAGGTTTTTAAAAATTAAAAATGCAATTATAATTTAAAAATAAAGATAAATTTAACTCATTTGATTGCGAAACTGCAAAATCTAAAATCGCTTGCAGTTGTGAAAAGATTTGTATTTTTGAAAAGACCCAGAATTGCGAAATTAAAATATCGATTAGTGGCATCACTTAAAAAAATGCTGCAAACATTTATTTGTTCAACTTTTAATATTTGCAGAGATAATTAGGGTACACAATCAATTCAGTAAAAAGTGTTTAACAAATTTTTTTCGTTTATTTAGAATCTAAAATAGTTCAGAATAAATATTTGTTCAGTAAACAATTTATAAGACTTAGAAACATATTTTTATCATAGCATCTTATCTTCTTACATTTTAGATAGCTTCTTATTGAAGTAATATAGTTACTTTTGTATAAAATATCGCACCGCAATATATCACAATGATGTTTACTTGAAAAATTGATTGTTATCTACGCTGAAATAATTTATTTATTTTATTTAACCTAGAATATTTTCCACTTCAGGCTTGAGGCTTTTATTAGATTTTATATACGTCTATCATATAAAATTCAGGGATGTAATCTTCAAAACTAAAAAATTTTTATCAAAATTTAATAAACTCTTATATCATTTTTGAGAAGAATGTTCGCTAGAAGTAGAAATCCAGTTTTTGTATTCCAAAATGTCTGCAAAAATTCCCACAAGACACTATCACTAATAATGTTTTCACATATTTCTGATGGTAAATTTCCTTTATGTATGCCGGTGGTTTGGCCACCACAACTGTTTATTATTCTTTCTGAAAAAACCTCCAAAATAATTTTTTAATGTTCTAAATATTTATTAAATTTTGCTTTCTTTTGTCTGTCGTATTATTAAAATCAAAATTATTTCTTTTAAACTTTATAGCTTTTAAGAATAGTGCATTAAAATATGATGGTGTTGTATCTCAAGTAGAAGATGTATATGGAAATCCGTAGCCTAATAAAATTAATCAGTGCGATATTAGTAACTAATAGGTAAATATTATCAATCGAAATATCAGATATTTATCATAATAAATTATAAGGACAAATGCATACTATAGTGGAGCAATTTACGATAAATTATACCATATTTCTATATTTTTCTTCTTACAATTTATTAAATTGAAGAATGCATTCACTGTAACGAATGCAACCTCATGTCGGATAATGATGTAAAATCTCTCACTAAAATTGTACGATTTATCATCATTAGATTCTTATCAATTGTAAAATATATAGTTATTTTAATATTTCTTCGTGTATTTAAGCAGAAAATGCCGAACACTTACAAGTGTAAGTGGTAAAATATTTTGATATATATGATAAAATTATCTTTAAATGATTTTTACCTAGTAGTTTCTTTTATTTTATACTCCATAAAATTTGTACAAATTCTGAAATTTCAATGGGTAATATATTTCCAAATATTGAACCCTCAAATTAAATCTTATTTCTGATGAACATATAGGAAAAAGGATTTTTGTTTTTCTCGGCCAGATAGGAAGAATGCTTCTGCATTCCATTGCCAGACAGGAAAAATATTTCTTCATTATCAATGTGTAATTGATGTTTGTCAAAATTTAGATGATATATTTTTTTAAAAAATAGCATTGATTATTTAAAGATCTAATCTTGTTGGCTAAGCAAAGCAGCTCAAATTATAATTATAAATTCCTCTTTTATATAGAATTGAAGCAAGCATCATAACTATCTGAATTTATTTTTGTTATGCTTTTAGAATTTTTATCATTTATTAACTTCTTTCTTCTTATTAGCAACAAGATTTTAAAGCATCTGGCAAAACAAATTAAAATTACTTATTTGTTGCCATTTTCAAATAATATTGTTTTGAGACTTTTTAAGGAAATAATGAAAATAAGCTTAAATTTGAATTAAGTATCTCAAAGGAAATAGATAACGGATCTATAATGAAAAAAATATGATAACTCGTATAGCTCGAGACTTAACATTCAAATTTTATACGATACGATATAAGAACCCGTTTGAAAAATAAAAGTGAAACCCAAAAGATATTTTTTGAAAAAATCCCAAATGTGAATATGTAATTCAAAATAGGAATATGAAAGAAATACCCAAAAGTATATAAAAATATTATCATTTTAAGATAATCTGTTTTTAAATCAGCATACACAAATTGATGACCGTTTTAATATCATATATTTTTAACCGAGGAAAAATATGCGATTTTAAGGTTTGATTAAACAATGGAAAGTATTTCTGTAACATACGCTCAAAAATATACTATTAAAATTTAAAAAATCTTAAGGCAACTTAAGTGATATCATTGAAAAGATTATTTTTTTAAATTTTCATATGGTGTAAAAATATTTTTTGTGCTGTAATATTTTCGGAAGATATTAAGGAAAAACGACAAATTTTCGCTTAAGTTTTCTGATTAAAATTTCAAAAAAGGCTCCAAAGTGAACATTTTTACCCTATAAAGTATGTTTGTGCAAATTTCGTAGTTCTAGGTCCAGCGGTCTGACCTGTAGAGCACCAACAAAAACACACTCAGAGACACACATTCTTATTAGTAGAGATTAATGAAGGCAGAGATTTTTTTTATCAAAATATGCTAGGCGAAATACATATCCTTATATCAGTAAAATAGGAAAAGCTTCACAGAATATATATTGTATAAACATATAGGGTAATAAGCCGCAAGATCAGTTTTAAAAATATTTAGAACTCGTCTTAACTTATATATCTTAGATGCAGCAAAATGTTAAAAAATTTACTTATTTCGCTGTATTTCTTAAATTAAATATGTTATTATATTAGACTGATTGCTAGGTAAAATTGAAGCATTACGTAAGCCACTATCATAAGAATATTGGATGAAACTAATATCTGTATTCATTTTTTATTAAATTTTATATAAATAATTCAATTTTTAATTTTTAAAATTTTTGTATAAATACTTTGATGTTTGGAGAGCTTCAAAATTTAAAAATACATTCTGAGAAACAAACTTCCCAACAAATGAAATGCGGCTTTCATTAATAGTACTATTAGAAATAAAACTGTGAATGAAATCCTAGTATAGTTTCTAATTTATATTAATACTATTATCTTATTAATATATTAATACTATTATCAAACACTGTATTAAATGTTTGCGTTAGTACTGACCGATACTACATCATTTAAAAATGGAGGTAATTTGAACTTTCAGCATAGAATGATTAAAACAAAATAGGAAACTTTATAATTTCGTCTGATTTCCAAGAACTTCTCAGTAAATGAAAAGAAGACATTCCAAGAATTTCTTTTCCATGTTGTTCACTTTTTGTTTTCATTTTTCCTTTAAATTTGCATATCTAAAATGAGTTTCTCAGAGGAACGTAGACTACATGACTTTCTATGATTCACATTGAGATTAAATAATATATGAAGTATATTTTATGTCAGTTTAACTTTATTTATTTGTTCTTTTATTGTTTAATTGCTCATCTGAAAGCATTTCACTTTTCAGATTTTCCTTTTACGAATAATTTTCAAACATAGTTCTTTTCTTTTATTGTAACAATACAGCCACCCGGTAATATTTGCTGATTTTTGAGAATACTTCTTACAATTCCTAGCAAGAAAACCCAGAATGCGTTTATGATTGTACTATCCATAATTATACTTGTCGAAATTCAGTCCCTATTTCTGACAGTCTAATTTACGATTAGACTGTTATCTTGGAGGTATCTGATCTACTAAAAGCAAATACGGCATCAGAAATATAAACAGCATTTTTTATATATTTCACTCACTTCTTTATCTAATAATCTAATACATACTTCTAAATGAATAATTAATATATATATATATGGACAGAAATGAAATAATCTAATGACTAATTTCTACACCTTAGATATATCCATATACCAGTTCTAAAATGTTTTAAATGACGAA
>BGPR01000074.1:193549-232602 GCA_013235015.1 Araneus ventricosus
CAAATTTTCACAATTCGTTCAGTTTTTGTCGCAAAAGAGGGTTTTTTCTTAATTAAAATGTTAGTTTATATGAAATCGGGATTCGCTGAAGAAGACATTTGTCTAACTTTCAGCGAACGTATTGGGGATATAAATGGAGCGGATGCGGAGCTAAATACTTACTCTCTCGGATATGCAGATTCCCCCCACCATCCTGCGGACGCATTGCACTTGAGGGTAAATAGGCGAGTCAGTTAGCCTACTGTTTGGATCAGAGTGGTTCGCGATCGCTTGATGTGCCCATATGTATTCCATGTTCATCTAACAAGCAAAACATATTTTTGCTTCAGGAACACCATCTGTAGGTTTACCTACCATCATCAATGTACCATGACGATATGAATTTTTTTCAACACGATGGGGCTCCTGCATATTTTTCATATGCCTTCCAAGATTGAGCAGTATGCGAGATGAGTTGGTCGTACGGAGCTGATTCCTTGTCCATTTAAATCGCCAGATCTAATTTTATTGGACTTTTCTTATTGGTGTTTCCGGAAGGAAGAGGGGTACTGCACAGAAGTTACCAGTTTACAACACTTGGACTACCGTGTGTTAATTTAATAAATGATGCGAACCACATTTCTTATTCTTCGGTTTCGTAATTTACAAAAGATATCTTTCACATTTCCATCTACTTACTATTCTACAGCAACTTTGAATAATGTTTGTTACCTTTGAATTAAGATGGCATTGAACCAATATTCACCTGTATAATTCCGTTTGACCTCATCAATAAAATTTATAAAGGAAAAGTTGCATAGAGGAAACTTAAGGTGTTAGAGCTCACATTCGCTCACTGATTATATTTTCTTTAACAAAGTATTGAATAATACCTAAAATTTTTAGCTATAGAATAATATCTAATTTCATGAATATAAGCATCGACTTACGTCGACTTCTAATTTATTTAATTAATATGTTACTTTCAAGTAACAACCATTAAATTTCGAAATTATATTTTCATTTTTACGAAAAATTGATTTGAAACTCAGAACGGCATATAACCCATTTTAAACTATTCTTAACGGAGAAAACGGTAAACTTAATCTTCAAAATCATATTATCTCAAAGAAGCTAGTGAAGCTTGTTTAAAAATATTTTCATGCAATTTGAATAGCTGACTGGCTGAATAAATCTCATTACTGCTGCAACTCTATTTCATTTCGAAGTGCCTGTCGTTCAAATTTAAAGACGGATTTAAGAAAAGTCTTTCAAATTTATTAACAGAATAAAGTTGCAAAGAAAGGATTCAGATTGGATTTGAATCATATTGCATATGAGACCAAGGAATCTATTCAGCGTAAATGAGATTTCTTCCAACAGTTTAGAGAATTTTTAAATTGCAAATAGCGACTAGATTTCACACATCCCAAAACTTTTCAAAGCATGCGATTACAGATGTTCGTAAAACTTTTTTCAATTTCTTTTCCAAATATCTTTATAAAATCTATTTTCCGAAAAATTTTGATATGCAACAATATTTAAAACACAAAATAAAAATGCATCATCAGCTGTGAAATGAACCATGCATACACATATGTACTATTCTCAATTGAAAAGTTATAATGGAAAGATGGTATCTCTATGAGTTTTTCTTACCTTGGAAATTAACTTTTACTAACTGGAAAGATCTCCAAATTGTTTCATTTGCCTTACTGTAAATTCCTAAGTAACTTGAGTTTTATCCTTAGAGATTCATTATGATTTTTTTCTCTTCTTCTGTGAGGCATATAGAAAACATAATAAAGCTACCAATTTTCAATAACATTCAATTGATTCATGGTACATTAAGGCAAAATTCTACGAAAAATTGGCAATGTATTTTTACGTTGTCCTTAATATTTTTTAATTTAAAATATTGTTTTTTTTCTTTTAATTAATGGCTGCTTTTAGTTAATGGTAAATAGTTGTACTTCAGCTTCATTAATGATCATTTGTGCTAATACCTCCTATTTCTACGGTATGAAGGTAATAAAAAGATATTAAGCAGCATTAAGAATGGTTTTTATTTTTCATAGTGTCGAAATTTTTAATCTATTTGTGCAAATCTATACTACTTACGTTGATTCATTCTAATAATTTTCAAGTCAGCTCGCAGAAAATAAACCTGCAAAATGTAACTAACGAAATGGTTTGTCCGTGCGTTTATTAGAACGAGGTATTGGGTTTTATATAATTACATGCACTTGTTTTCAATAATGAGGCCTTAATTAGCTTGATCGATATCAATTAAATAAAATTATTTTTTCACTGAACTAAGAAAAAATCATTATCTTTTTAGAATAAGAATGATGGCATGAATCGTTCAAATGAAAACTATGCGAAGTAGAGTTATTTATTCCCTTCAAGTTTTAACGATATTGCTCTTTTCACAAATATGTTTCCTTCATTACAAATTTACGAAATTCTTTCCAATATAATAGCATAATGTTGAATAATACACTCACCAATTTCGATAATGAGTTTTTATGAAAAGTGAACACTTGTTTTGCTTAAAAACAGAAAAATCCAGTTCCATAACTGTTTAGGATCACGAAGTCTCATCATAGATAGGTGGAATTCTTCTAGGTAAGCGCAAAGACAATCTTTAATCTTGACAGAAACAATAAGTGCGTTTTAAATGTACGCATCAAATGGAAAAGCTTATCATTTCTGAAAAATATATTGAAGAAGGTATAATTTACAATAAAATATAGATTTTGTAAATAAATCTATGAATTGTAAACAACACTTCGTTTTTTAATAAAAAAAAAACTCCAGCTTTCTGCTATAATAAATTACTGTTTCCAATTGATATTCTTGTAGTGTAATGAAAGTATACGGCAGTATATTTACGACGTCTTCCTTGCTTTATAAATATATAAGTAGACTGGATTCATCTGTATTGCAGATGTTGTTGAAATCAAAAACCATGATTTTCTTTGGATTTTGCATATATGAAATACAAATCTCCGTGCTAAGAGACGTTTCTTTTTTTAAAATGCTCTAAAGGTTTAAATAAATAAATTCATTTATTTCCAGTTTCTCAGAATATAAAAAAATAGATTTGGAATTTCCAATAAAATTTATAACATATAATAAGACAGACTGTGATTCAGTGAACAATTCTTTATATGTAGGAAATGTCTATAAAATATATTTCTGTTGACAGTTATTAGAATATATCAGAAATACGCAATAAAAAAATAAAAGTTGTATTTTGGAAGCTCCTTAATCTAAGAAGTAAAAAGTTTACATGGTCTGGACCTTATATTTTACTTGACTATATCATCAGAAAGTGGCGATTGTAGTATTGTTCTACAAACTACAAAAGAATTAAAAAATTATTCTAGTTTGTATTATGCTTGTAGAAGATTAAAGCAGAAATTTCGAGAATCCAGTTTGCATTCGGAGTATAAAAGCTGAAAAATAAATTTCTTTGCCTTCCTTCACACTATGTCAAACACTACCAAAAAAGTCTTTGCACGCTTTGCAAGATATTTGCACAGAATTTATTTCATTATGAATATTTAATAATATTCAAATAAGGTTTTACTTAGTGAGGTTGCATCACATTTTTTTTGTTTCCGATTCAATTTGGAATCATTGAATTATAATCTTCACGTAATATTTATGGTGAGATGGAAGCAAAAAAATTAAATTACTTGAGAAGTAATTGTGCTGATTCGACATATATGAGAAATTTAAGAAACGAATTCAACTAGAAATAATTCATGTACAATAGTGGGGGGAAAAGTAGCCACCCAGCATTATTCCGCCGCTGTTCATCGCTTCTCAAAACTAAAGATACAGTTTTACAAGAAATAACGTATGACAAACGATTCTAAAGTTGAAAATTTCATAAGGGGTCGTTTACATATTTAAAATTGCACTAACATCAAAATTTTCAATGACAACGCCTTTTTTGATGCCATAAATAAATTTCTCATGAAAAAATACCCCAGGATATTAATTTTGGTTAACATATTAATTAATAGATTGGAAGATATTTGACATTTTGCGTTCTCGACATAAAAAGGGTCGTCCCCAACTTCAGGGGTCGTCTACTTAATAAAGTTCTCTGCTTGCGTTTAAATGTCGGTAGTAGCATTTTAAATTATTTCGCACTTTAAATGTTATTTTCAAAGTAATGATCAGCATTTTACAATCGGTAAAATTTAGTGCGTAAAAATAAATAGAATAATACTACACCACTTTTATTTATAAAAATTCACTTAAATATATGTAAATAGTTAAATATTTATATATTTAAATTTTATAAAATAAAGTGGTATAATGACTTTAATAATGGAAACGGTTTCGAAATATATCCCTCCCCCTCAAGTGCATCGAATTGCAGCGAAAATAGAAAATGCAATGTAAATTTCGTATAAATAAGCTGAAATTTTGCATGGGCTTATAAAACACCGATCTGCATCGATTACAGTTAAAATTTATAAGTGTCGCGATTCAAAAATTTTTTAACATCAAATATCATAAAATATTTCATGTGCTCAAATTTATTTTCAAATCAAAAGTATAAGTGCAGAATGTGTAGAATACTTTAAACTATTACATTAAAAAAAAAATTCTAGGCCAAAAACTATATTAATTCTCAAGATAACAATAAAAATTCTAAATTTTACTTTAGCATTGAAGACTCGAAATTTTATTTGCTTTCAAAAGTTATTGATCTTGTATATTGAAATCTGATAAAAGAGCATAACTTTTCTTGCAGTTTTGAAATCCGTTGTAAATTCTGAAGTTGGTGCAGTTATAAATATGTAGACGACCCCTTATGAACTTTATAGACATGGAATCTATTAGTAGACATTATTTCCTGAAAATTGATACATTTAGTTATAAGATAAAATGAACAGCGGTGGAATAATGCTGGAAGGCTACTTTTTTCCCACGACTATACATTTATACGAAGGATGGATATAACAAATAAATCATTCAATCTTACCTTGAAATTTGTGTGCTTCATAGAAATTTATGAATACGTGTTTTAGAAATTTCTACAAATCCTTTTAAAACTGTCTGATTCGTATGAGAAATTTCGTGGAACATTACTCACGCAAAAATAAAATTCGGTGTCTTGAGCTCGAAAACTTTTACGCATTTCGGAAACTAAATATTTAATAATATTAGACATTCTTCTCCATGTTATGAGTTTAAAAAGATACTTTTGAACTCATTCAATATTATTTCAATATCTCCGAAGGAAATTTATCTTGATGGATATTAAAAAAATAACATCCCTAATTTATAACCTTCATATTACATTTAAAAAATACCTCTTTCTTTGAATTTTGTATGAATTATGTATGGAATGAACTCAGTGCACGGAGCCACGCTTTGTTAGATTCTACGGTTACTTAATATCTTATTCTTCAGATGACCAAGTGTTGTCATGAAATGACCCAACGCTAATTGTCGTGCTTTTAGTATTTTTATAGCTGAGCTTTATACTATTTTATCGTGAATTCTGAAGTTATCGCTTTCCCCATGAAAAAAATAAATTCATAAAAAAATTTTGATTTGTCGGTGTGTTGTGTATACTAGAGCATTGGACATAAAACCACCGAGAAGTATGGTAAGCGGAATCGATTTGTTTATAAAAATCATACCAATATCATGAGTACAATAATCAAAATTATTAATTAAGTTCATTTGAACATTTTGTATTCGAGTTCTTACTCCTAATGAGAATGAATCATCATTTTATTTTTAAAATATTTTGTTGCAACTATATTGCATTTTCTATTTTTTTTCTATGGCTGCAACTCTTATATATATTATTAAATGATTTAAAACTAAGTTTTAGGTTATATTAGATTTTATAAATAAATATGGGTTTCTTGTAACAATGGGTCACTAAATGACCCCACATGCCCTTTCATGTTTCAAATTTCAACCTGTTCATCCGAGGGCCAATGGTAATTCAGTAATTGTTGGCAAGTTAGTTTTTAAATTGAACGGGATAAAGCTATTATGAAATAAAAAAATGAGAAAACATTATTGATAAATAGAAACTAGTTTTTAATGTAGCATTTTTAATACATAGAGATAGAAATATTTCTATTCAATTTCTTCCTATTAATTTGTTCATTTTTATCTTTAAAATGAAAACTTGTGATAGAAAATAAAATACAGCTTACACTTTGAAGAAAAATGTTTTCGAATTTTTTAACAATATTTTTGTGAAATTTTTTATTTGGCCGCCTTAATTTCCACCAAAAAAACGAGATTTCCGCCAAATGACATGAAAAGGAAAAAGGTACCAGAAATATATGCATAGAAAAAATGCAGAAAAATTTGAATGGCTTATTTTTAGTTACTAAGGTCAAATCTTATTTACCTAATTAATTAAATGTGGTTCTCCACTAGATGAGCCTTTGGGAAGTTTATAATTAGGTTCATTGCAGTTAACTTTAATGAGTAAATCCCTTTTCATTTACTGAGTAGAAGAAGATTTCTTTTAGAAAAATTAAAAGTCATTTTGAGCCCGCACCTTCTTCGCTGTTCAAAGAAATTTTATATTTAAGCTTCTCAAAAAATATTTGGCTTTCATTCCTTTATATTAAAATTAGAAGATAACAAAAAGGTTTATTTTGTACTCTGAAAAGCTGACTGAGATTAATAAAAAATTATAACTTCCATCAAAATAAACCAAGTTACTGAATAATGTAATTGTTGAGGAAAAAAAAATCTTTTAAAGAATGGTATATGCGTTTTATCATACAGAACAGTTTTTCATTCGATTATTCTTGTTTAACTTGACTTTAAAAATTAAGACCATAGCTGTGAGTGGTTCACTTTAGATTATATTTTCAAAAGGCATCAGATGTTCAGCATTTCCTGCTGAAAACTTGCTGAAACGGAACTTGAGTTGCTTAAACATGTTAAAAGAAAGGAATTAATTTCCCCTAAGTTATGGTTTTAAATACCTAATAAGGGCATTACAATATTTCACGAGCGATTTTTGATGTTTTAATTAGTTGAAAAATTTCTCATTTTAATCGTTTTTGATGCTTGGAAAGAAGAATAATATGATACAATTAATGAGAAGAGTATTAGCTGTCATTTAGTTAATAAAGATTATCATCTTTTGAAAAATGGAGCGGATAAATCATTTCTCTTTAAAGCTATAATACTTACGCTAAGTTCACTGTTGAATAATATTCTTGAATGGAATGAAAATAAGAATTTAATTTTAGATGGTTTAACTGCATTTTAGTGTAATTTAATTTTTTTATTATTTTAAGGAATTGAAATCATTTTCATGAATTTGTAATTAATTTTAATTACAAATAACAAGAAAACTTCAAGAATATAAGAAACTGTATTGTGAGCATTATTGCTTCATTCCGAGTTCTGAAATATGCATTAATTTACATTAAATTGGGTGATACGAAGTGTATTTGAAAACTCTGCTATAATGAAGCGAAAAGTAACTTAAAATTATTAACTTTTTGATTCATTAATAAAGTTTAATAATTACATTTTATTTCATTAGAAATCAAAATAAATACTTATAAAAATTATTTATCAAATTAAAAGCGACAAACATTATATTACCTTATCTTCAACCTCACAGACAGAGAATAGTAATAAACTACATATATGTGTTTATCCTGGGCCATTTGCTCGTTTCTTTACTGAAAAGTAAACAATCGAATTTATTATGTTCTGGCAAACAAAAAGAAATCGCTTATACATTTCCGAAATGTATCGAATAGTTATGAAAACGAATTAGAATTCTTATATATAAATTTATAGTCCTACTTTTTCTCTTCACGCGGTAAACAAGTACCATTTTAATTTTCCGCTGGATTAAATGAAAATCCAAATGAAGATTTACTTGAAATGCTTGTTTCAACATTTACTTCCAATTTTGTTATACAATAAATTAATATATACAATTTTTATATACAATAAATTAAGGTATCACTTAATTTATTAGTATAAAATAATTATAATAAATTTTGAAATAATTTATTCCTTTTAAATGAATTAATTGTATTTATACTAGATTAGTTTTTTCTTTAGATCTTGCGTTTTGCACCTACAACTTAGTTTTTTTATTTATTAAAATATCCTAGACATCAAAACATATGGAAAAATGCACTAAAATTATTCAAAAATCTGCCTTTCGTTAATCTCTAATACAATAGTTTGATTCAAAAATCTCCCTTTCATTAATCTCCAATAAACTTATATTATCTTTTCAATTAATTAATAGCTTAACATTTAGCTTTATTAGAAATGGATTCAAATAATAGAATGTTTACATTAAAATGTTAGATGAATAAGTTCATAGAATTTAGACACGAATATCTATTTGAATAATTCTGATCATGCTGTTATAAAACAATTTTTTCATAGGTAATTTATCACTTGTTAACAAAATCGGGAATATTAATAAATCAGAAGATTTTAAAATATTTTGTTATCAGCAATTCATGTCAAACTGTGATCAAACATTTTCTGTTCTGTGTCTCATTAACTCCTTAACTGGTTTGTTGTCTGAGCTATTTAATTAGATAATACCTTCTATTTTGGGAATTCATTGTCATTTTATTTCAATTGATAATGTAAAGGACACTTGAAATGTTTATGTATTCCAAGTAATTATTGTATCGAATTATAACGTCAGTGAATGACTTTGTTTTAGTTTATAACTTTAAAATTGCTATAATTCTATCCTAGTAAGGCAAATGGGCAAACCATTTAAAGGCTTAAGTTTGAATCTGGAACCATATCTATTGTTCAAAAGTATTAGCATACCATTTCTTAAACAACTATTCAAAATATCAAAACTTTCGCTTATATTCAGACTCTATTTAATACATGATATACATTATTCATCTAATTTTAATGTAATCATCTTGTAAAGAATGTATAACATGGCCTCTAAAGTTGAAAAAATTATGTACATGAGTTCAAAGCTTATTCTTTTCCAGAGTCCATTCTTTGCCTAGGAGAAATCAATTTATCATCTTTAAAACACAACGAAACTTAATCGAAGGGCAGAACTATTTCAAACTAGGAGTTTAAAGAAATGACTAACATTAATTAGATCTCTTCCTGAATACATAATTAATGTCAAATCATGGATATTATTGGCATACTATCTTAAAATGATTTATCTTGAAAGTTTCGAATATCAATATATTTGTAACTACTCACAGTATAATAGTTACATTAAAGTGATTGACATTTTTTTATCCAGTTTGTTCTCCAATACCATAATTTTTATTTTGCTTGACTCACTTTGGAAATTAGCGGCATGCTCTAAAAGTTAAAAATATTTATTAATTCGTCCCGAATTTAATTGTTGGTGGAAGCATAATGTTGCTTCAACTTAATTTTTCGGATCTTATCTGAAATTTATTACTTATATTATATTATATTATATTATATTATATTATATTATATTATATTATATTATATTATATTATATTATATTATATTATATTATATTATATTACTTCTCTTTTTTGTATTGTATTTAATTAGTATTTATATGTCATTAAAATTAGTTCAAACATATAATAAATTGATAGCAAGTAAAAGACCAATCACATATTTCCATCACTCGGAATAATAAATTCTAGTGAAAATATCTTTCAAACACTTGAAAAAATTACTGTGATTTTCTTAACAATAATTAAGATTACAGTTAAAAAATATTCAAAATTAATTTTGAAAAATTATTTAAAATTAAATAGTTTGAAAAATACCATACTCAGTTGGTTGTCAAATTGAATCACTGCATTAAAAGCAATGTTTTTTCCTTTAAGGCAAAAGGCGACCTTCAAATTAATTTGTTTGAATTTTTAACTAATCAATTTGATACTTTTCAGGCGTTAATAAGAGCATTATGTAAGACACCATAAAGAATTTCATTACAAAATATTTATTTATTTAAGAGTTATGGGCATAAATGTAATTTTAATAACAATTAATAGCTTTTATGATAAATGTTCCAGAGGTTCCAAAACTACTCGAAATCATTATATTTTTAATTAGTTACTCTAACTCATTTCAAACAAAAAATGGGATTATTTTTTAAGTATCAGAGAGAAATTTCAAAAATGAGTACACATAATAACTCGATATTAGGAATTTAGGAAAAAAAATATGTCCAATATTTGATATCGAAGAAAATATTTACATTTTAATAACAAAACAACTCATTTATGAATGCCAAAAATTCTTCTCCATATGTGCCTTTATATTTATATAAAATGTCATGAAATTTGAAAAAAAATTGAAGCGCTTGGAACATTTACCATAGAGGCCATTAATTGTTATTAAAATTATATTTATACCCATAACTCATAAATAAATAAATATATCGGAGTGAAATTTCATTCTGTTGTCTCTTATATAGTGCTCCTATTAATGCCTGTACAATTTCAAATTGATTAGTTAAAATTAAAAAAACGCATTTTGAAGGCCCCTGGTCACCTTAAAGCAAAGCTTTGTTATCTATTTAACATACAGGAAATAATCATTTTAATTAGCTAGAGAGTATCTGAGCTAAAAGATGATAATCAATACGTACATTTTTTGAAGAATAATTCTCGAAATTTTCATTAATTATGTTTTTATCTTTGTTGTTTATAATAAAAGCTACTTAATAATTTATATGGAGGTTTCATTTTTATACTGTAAATGATGTTGTAATCCTACCGAAAATTGCATTTTAGGGAAACTTTGTCTTTGATGCCCCTTTCTGAATTTTCACTTATTCCTTCTTTTGAAATGAGTTAGTTGGTATCCTTTCATAAAACAGAATAAAGAAAATTATTAAGTGAAATATAAAACAATATATTCAGCCTTTCTAAGGAATATTTATTGTTGAGTCATCACTGTCTGGGAAGATTGCCCACTTATCCATACCCGTCGCTCTACTAGTTTACCAAACTACCATCATTTACCCAACTGGCCTCTTCCAGCCGCCGAAAGAGGAGCGGATTTGGTGGTTAAGAGGGTAGCGATGGTATACCAGAAAAATCTCCCTCCACGACCATCTGCCCACACTATTCCTCTTTTCAGAAAATATAGCCTCTCATCTCCAAACGATATATATATAAATGTATATATACACATTTTTTTCTCTCTCTCTCCGCCCCATCCTGCTTTTCGAACTTAGGAAGAGACCAATCATTGAGGTTCTTGTAACAGAGAGAGATATCCGAAGTCGTGGTCCCTTCGCTCCGCAAACCCACTTTCTACCCTCATTTTTCTACTTCTCTACCCCTTTTTTCTTCTCTTTTTTGTGCTCTCCATCTTTTCTCAACCCTCTTCTATAGATAGTTTTTTTATTCCCGCTGTTTCATTCGATTCAACCCACCTCTATCTTCTCCTTCCCTCCCCCCAATAGTTCTATCCTAGAGTTTGAACAGGACCACTCGATACGGTATCAGGCAAGATCTCTGCAATCACATGTTCCTATCTCGCAATGGAGGATGAAGAGGGAGATCTTTTACTTTTTTCTCCCTCTCTTCTCTACCATTTTTTTATCATCCTATTCCCCTAACTCTTTTATATGTGTATTTATTTTTCCTTCTCCCGAATCTATCCCTTCGTTCTGTTCACATTTCTCGGTTTCCTCCTTCGGCGACCCCCCATCCCCCATTTTTTTAAAACTCTTGTGTGTGTGTGATTCCTCTTTTTGGTGTTCCCCTCGAACGGTTTTCGAGTAAAAAGCGGATTTAGCGCGGAATGAAGATGATAAAAAAGCGTCATACTTATCCAATAGTCCATTTAAAAAGGGGGTGCTAGCAAGCGGTGGGCGTGGTAGAAAGTCCAATGTTTGAAGGAGCTTGGTGTAAAAGTGAGAGGCAGCTATCGGATTTCGAAGAAGTTGCTCGCTTCAATTTCGGTGGCTCCTCTTATGTACAGCTCCGCAGGAAACCGGTCGAAATCCGCTCATTGGATTAAAACTGCTTACTCCCCCCCCCCCTACAAAAAAGGACATTCTCGCAGTTTGTGGACTTTTCTTGAAGTTTCTGAAGCTTGTACAGCACGTTTCTCCCCATCCGTGTAATTTTTAACTCAAATGCACACTTTTCTTATATTTGAATATAAGTAATAACTACAGTAGTTCTCATATTTTAAATGTCACTACCAAATCATACGTACTCGAATATTTTAGCGATATCTTTCTGGATAAACATTTTACTTTTTTAAGCCGTTTGAATTTATTTGCTTAAAATCTAAAGAAACATTTTTTTAATCTCTTGGATAATTTTTATTGTAACATTTATGCGTATTTACTAATTCCATTTCATGTTTAAAATTAAAGAAATATTTTATAGTAACACTTTCTTCTATTAATAACCGAAAAATTTAAAATGCTTAAAAATTATTTTGAGTGTCATTGGCAGAAATATAAATAGTGACTACTTGTGGTGAGTTTTTAAAAATTTTATTCCAAAAATTGTTTTAAGTCATAATTTCTCTAAAAATGCCGGAAATAATTTTCCTCATTTAAAATCGGTCGATATTTGATTGTGAAAATTTCCTTTAGCGATATTCTTTGAGAAGACAATTGGCTAAGAAAAGGCGTGGATTGAACTTTTGAAAAAATGAGTGGGGTGTTCTTACTTAAACGCCATATTTTTATCATAACACCACAGCATACCCCCGAACTCGGAGCCTAAACGGCTCCCTATCGGTTGGATGAGTATGAATGAAACTTTATTGAAAAGCAAAAGCAAAAAAATTATATAATTAGATATAAAACACTTGAAAGGGAACATAATTATACATGAACAAAGAAGAAAATAAAAAACAATACAGGATTACAATCCGAGTACAATATAAAATATTTACAAGAGGAGTTATATTTGAGTGCAGCGAAAGGGTTGAATGTTTTCTTTAGTTACATTGTTTCATACAGTTGCAACTCCATGGTTCGTGGTTGATAGTGCTGTTCGATGCGACGAAAAAGAAGAATTTAATAACGTATTACCACAGGTTATATTGATGAAAATTGTCGCAACCATCCTAAAAATCGTGGGATTGTTTTTTTTTTCCTGTCTTGTTATTTACACTGAGGGATCGCTGGAATTGTTCATATTTTTATCAAGTATATGTTAAAGTATGTATTCCTTATGTAAAAATATTTTTTTTAATTCTTTGTAAATAATTAATAGAGTTAATTATATATATGCATGCTATGGTTTTCATATATTGTAAATTATATGAACTCTTAAAAAATCAAACATTGGAATTATTGATAATTTTTGTTTCATTTTTGTGCTTAACTTTCAAATTTATATCCTATGAAATATTCAAAACTTTTTTATCTGAAGTAAGAATAATAATTTTCAGTCCAAAGAGCATTCATTTTTTCCTTCTTCATCTTATTGGCTTTCGTTTTTGTGACAGCCGGCGTTAGATGATTTATGTCGATTGTTTTAAAACTTATAATAACAAAAGATAATTTAGAATAATATCTAATGAGACTAATACTTTGAATGCTTTTTTATTCTTTCTGAATTATTTCATTTGTCATAAATTGAGTACAATCTATTCCATCTGGGGAATTCTATAGTTGCTAAAATTTCTTGAGTGTAAAACAGACAAGCACATAAATATACGTAGATGGTGCAGAAAGTAAGGTAATAAGAACTCTCACGCGTGCAAAACTTCCCCGTGCGAATTAAATTTCTTGTCTAAATAGAATGGACGATCACAGCATTCAAACGTCAGAGGTAGATTGATCTGTGTCGCAGCGATTCGAAATCTCTGCTAGAATTTGTCGGCATTGACGCATACATGGTCGACGATTGAATTGAGAAATGTTATAAGGTTTTTGGGTTTAAAGAAACATCCCCAGCTGAAATTCATCGCCAACTACTGGAAATTTGCGGAGCGAGTGTAGTATCACGAAAACAGGTGTGAAAATTGGATTGTCTTTCACCAAACAAGTGCTCAGAACTATCGAGCACGTCCACCATAGAGACATTGGAACACCCTCCCTACAGCCCTGATTTTACACAAGTGATTTTCATCTCATTGGACCAATGAAGAAGCACCTGGCAGGTCACCATTTCAGAATCAATGCCGAAATTCAGAAAGTCATCGTTAAATGGCTCCTCGACCTGGACCCTGATTTCTTCTATGCCGGTTTCTATAGATTGGTTTACCGATGGTACACATGTTTCAACAACCATAGTGACTATAGAAAAGTAATATGTACCAGTGCCTTTCTATCTTTGTCTATCTCTTTGATTTCATGAACAAACCTTTTCTCTCAGAGGACTTGTTACCTTACTTGTTGAACAATTTACGTACAATTGTAAAAATTGATATTAAAAAAATATTACAGACATAAGAAACAAAAATACATTAAAATATGTTTGTTTTTAAACATATAAGAAGCCAGAAAATGTATCCAAGAAAGGATTGAAGTTAAGGGCAATCTACTTCAAATTTAGTATTTTCATATAACTCTCTCATATAATCGTCTTTAGAGAAGTAACACTTTTGCAAAAAGATTTTAATTTAATTTTCTGTTTGAAATTTCTATAAAGTGTTTTGAAGTAAACTCTTTTTTCAATCTTAATTACAAAAATTTAATTCATTGGAGTAGTCTGACAAATATGTATAAATATGTGAATGGTCGCTAAGTTATAGTAGCCTCAAAGTCACAAAGCAAAGTCAATGAGTCCTGTTTAAACTCTCAAAATACCATTTTCTACAAAAATATGTAAACAAATTATAAAAGTAAACAAAAGAAAGCAATGTTGTAATTTGAAAATCGAAGTAATCTCATTCGAAATAAGGAAATTTCAGATTTTCAAACGAATCATGCTTTATTTATCAACAAAAATCTTAGATAAGGGCTGGAATATTTAAAGCAAGCATCTATGAATATTTTATTACAAGGTTGGCAACTGATAGAATTATTAACCAGTCTGTTTGAATAAATCTGAGAAATTTCCTCTTAAATTTTTCTATATGAAGCAAAAGAAAAACTAGGAATACGCTTTCCTCGTTATATTTTTCTGACCGAAGTAATCCATCACGATTTTGAAGTAAGAATTTTATTTTGCTTCTAAAAGTTTAAAAAGTAGTTATTAATAATTCTCGCATAAGGCTTTCTTATTATATCTTTGTGCTTTAAGTTGCCCATCAGCCGCTTTGATTTTATTCCTCTTTTGCAGGTATTATAAATGTTTAAAGTACGTTTAAAGGCAAAATGTTTATAATTCCATAAAATTATACGTCTGGCGTTGTAAATAATAAATATAATTACAAAAATATCATTGTGTGCTTTGAAGCTTCGTTTCGTGAAAGGATTATCTGTGGAATTAAGGTGATGTTTTATGCTATAAAAGAGGAAACGGTGTTTATTTTGTTGACAATGCCGAAATCACGAACTAATCGTGTTTGAAATATCTCCAGATTGTGCACTAAGGCAAACAAAACTAAATCCCTGAATTATTTGAAATACCGAAACATTAGGATTAATTTATTGGTTTGCTGGTAACATTTTGTATGTTTGGATTACGTTTCATCTCTGAAAATACGTTAATTCATTTTTGTTATTGACTATCCTACCTGAGAAGCTGCGAGTGTCACTTCTAGAAAAAAGATGATCAAATATTTAAGTTATTTCCCTTGATTGGAAGAGCGTGGTGGATTTCGAATTAATTCGTATTTGAGAAGAAACCCAAGATTCTGTTTCTTTTCCATTAAAGTATTTAGTCCTTTTCTTACTTGCAAAAAGTACAAAATAGGTTTTCGTTCTTGAAAATGAATGTGTAAATACTTTACAAGGAAAAAAAACTTGCTATTTGCTGTGATTTCAAGTTCTCTTTTTCACATGCTTTTACTTTAAATCCCTTTCATGTGTGATAGGGAATGTTCAAAGTGAATTTTTGTCAAGTCAGATACTGCACTGACACTTGCACGGTTCGATCATGTGTGTCTCTCTTTATAATTTGTAAATATACCACGTTTCAAAATATGTAACTCATTTTGAAAAAGTCTCTTCTCTGAACTATTTATTTACGATTTTTTCTATCCATTTAATGAAAAAAACTTAGGTCTGTATATGGGCAAAGCAATTGGCTCTTATAATTTTGACATAAATAAAGTAATATAGGCACTTAAATAATGAAACAAATTTTTGCAGCTGAAAGTGATCAGAAATTTTAGTCGTATCAAAATGGCTACCTTAACCAGCAAAGTGGAAATATTTCCCATGTCCTCAAGGAATTCTAAGAATTCAAAGAATGATTGAGCTGATTAACATATCACTATACCGCTAGTTACCTAGTGGGTTCAGAAAGAACAAAAAAAGGAAAATGAATCGCAGAAAACAAGTTATGGTTCATAACTTTTGGCAGTACTCTAAGCCATCAATGTACGTTTCAACAACGAATTACTCTCATTGGTGTGGCTTGATGCAACAGTTTTTTCATCTTCTCCTCAAGCGAATCTCAAATGTATTCCAGTTTCCTCTGAAAGTTCTACAGGAAGTCAATATATTGGAGCTAAAAGAGACTTCGGTCGCAAGAGATTTCCTCAGTGTTCCAAAGTCGTTTTGGCAAACAAAATGCCATACCTATCATTCCTTGGCCTAAGTCCTTGTCAAGTCCTGTCCTTGTCAACCAACTGTAATTACGGTAGACCAATTGTAATTAGAATCAACTAATTTTTCCACTCGTTGGTGGTTAAAAATAGAAATTGGAAGCAAAAGCGAGACAAATAAAGCAATTGGAACCAGAAAGGAAAAAGCATTTTATTTATGGTTTGATAATTTAACGCATTAAACGCATACACACTAAAGATGGCTGACAGAACGTTTCTTAGCAATAGAGGGTTATATGTTAACATTCCGAACTAAGCATTGTTTTAATTTCTAATAAGAAATATTTTGACAGAAATCTAGCATTTGCTAAAACTAATTCTCATGAAGCATGACAACACATGAACTGTAAATACTTTAACTGTAAGCATACACCTTAGAATATATATTTGCACAATTAAAGCCCTTGTAACTAGATCCGGATGTCAATTATCAACTCCAAAATATATACTGTTTTCTTAATGCTCTAATACAATTGCACACATCTGTCGGAACTTATTCAATTGACTCTCAAGTAGTGTTTAACACTAGAAAGAGTTCCTAACTTGGATTAAAATCCAACTAAAGCAGCGTTTTCCGATATTTAATGAAACCCCCGGGAGCATGCGACAAGTAACATGAGATCAAGTTAGCTATTTATTTCTAAAGGTGAAGTTTTCTGAGAAGCTCCTGTGTCAAATAATGTTGGTGATTTAATTATCTGATACTTGAGGACGGTCGATGAAACTATCGCGTTGATATTTTTTTAATAAGAAAGAAGGATTCTACGCATATATATTTCGCTATCAAAAGTTTAATAACGATTTTCAAGCCAGGAAATATTATAAATATTTTTTTCTACTTAAGACCAACTTTTTGGTATTTATTTAAATTTAGAATAACTTCGCGTTATTCCACTTTTAACTTGTTAAATATTTGAATTATATATGAAGACATTCAAACGTTGCAGTTTTTCAAAGAAATAACATTGAACTTGTAGAACGAGCTGACAGATGAGACTAACAGAAGAAGAATTAATGAAAATAAAGAAGGAGAAAAAGCTGAAAAATTATTTATTTTTATAAAAATTCAAAATTATACGATCTATTATTGCGCAGATAGTATTTTAACTATAAATGCAAATTGGTAACATAAAGAGTATTTCGATAATAATTTTTTTTAAATTTCAGTTCATTGCAAGTAATTTAGTTCGGTCTTAAACTCTGCAATATTGAAAATCACAGATTTCGATAAAAGTTTTAATCAGAAATAATTACTATTTAATCAAACAGATTATATTTTCATTAATTAGAGCAAATAAGATCTCATGATGTGCACTTATAACCTTAATTTCAGGATTTGGCTTAAAATTTAGTGCATCAACCGTTAGGCGGATATCATTTTTTTATGTTGATCATTAATAACCATGTAAGAAACTGAATGTTACTTTAAGTAAATGAAAGAAAGAATTACCGATCTAGTTTAAAATATATATTATTACTTTCCGAATACGTTTACACATGAAGTATCTGTGCACAATATTTCTGAAAATTCCATGTATATAATAATAATCCACGGTAATCTTGATAACTTTTCTATTAAGAAATAAATGTAATGAAAAAATATATGTATTTGGTCTCTACTTAGCAGTGCAACATTTCTTGAATAACAAATATCTTCTACATGTTTTGGAAAGCCCTGTCAGTTAACATATCAAAAACAATTTATTAGACAATATTTAAAATGGCGCGCGAAGCAAAAGTCAAGTATTGGACACTTTAAACAGAAGTGGCTGTGAGCGAATTCTAAACATCTTATTACCAAAGAAAAAGAATTTATTCCAAATATTTTTCATTAATTGAATTACTAAGATATTAACTGCGGTATTAAGATTCCTTTTTAATTCAAGTTTCCGGCAGAAATAGATACCCTAATTTTACTGCATATTCTGATTTTTAAAACTTCTGTTTCAAAATGTATTTTTTAACTTAACGGTGCGATTCAGCAAACCAACAACCTTTGGCTGTAAATATCTCCTTTACAACAAATAACTGTATGATGGTGAACTAAAGCTGCTTTAGCACTCCGCGAATCACATAAATGGCTTGCTCATGAAAGGCTTCCTATGGCTAGCGATTCCTCGGCCTTTCAAGACCTGTCACCTTTGAAGATAAATCAATCATTGCTTTGAAAGGGCAACTGATACAAGACTCTATTACTACCATGATGGTCGGTTGATTAAGTGAGTTTGTTAGGTAACTTGTACGAGATTGTGGCTGTATTGTCTTATTTATAAGCTATCCGTGACAATGTATTCGTATAAAAACTGCTAAACACTTGAATCACAAAATATACTTTTGACTAAATTTGTAATTTCATAATGTGGACCCCACAGAAAAAAAATAAAATCTTTTGAAATCAACTTTAACATACGGTATATGCAGTACTTCATTTAATGACCAAGTCGATTCAAAAGTAACAATTTTATCAGATGAAATATATTTGTTTCTTAAATAAATGTGAATTTACAGCAACCACATCTGCGAATTGCAATTCATGTAATATATATATAATTTAGAACCTCTCTGTCTCTGAAAATGTAACTGTATTTCTCTTCTTTGTATTTGACAAATTCGATTTATCTGTGGCTTCAAAAACTAATGGAGTACGTCTTACTTTCTAAGTAAGGCTGCTATTTATCAGATTTGCTTTATAGCTGCCAGTGCTGCTCGTATTTCCAATCTAAGCTATCTGACGACCTTCAACAATGGAGGCAGGAATTTCAACTCATTAGCTAACTACAGAGATGGGGGCAAAGTAGCTTAGGTAAAGAATGGGAGTGTGGAAAAAGTGCAAAAGCTTTACTCCACAGATTTATTTTACTTGTAAATTTATAATAATTATTTGCTAGCCCTGTCAGTACCATTACATAGTGTGTTCTTCTCGAAGTATCTGCCTGTATAGAAGAGTTTGGCAAGACCATGCTTAAATAATGGGAAGAAAGGATGCATAAGTGTGTCAAAACTGCACACTGGTTTTCCGAGGTGGAGTCCAATTTTTGACACATAGACATATACGTTTTGTTTCTTAATAAACAAAGATTTCTAAACTTCTTCAAGGACTAATGTTCTAAATAAAATAAAAGTTCTGTTTTTTACGATACGTTTCTTTCTTTTTTTACCTTAAAACTACCTCGCAGCTCATTCTATCATTCTACACGCTGATGTCGATATTAGGTCACCATAGATCTTTGCTTGGAAATAAGAGAGAAATATATTGGAGCAGTCTATATTTCGAACTTTTATACTGCAAATACTATACAGCATAGCTAATTTATTTGATACATCTGCTCCGTTATCATTATTTCTGAATGGGCGCAAATCAATGCTCATCTGTGAAAAATTTCCACCGTCAAGAGACACAGTCCATGTAAAAACTTCGCACCTTATTTATATATTAATACTACTTAATAACATTACCGATATATTATATAGTACTTAAATATTATTTTGCTGTATAGTTCTTCATCATGAGCGAATGGGGCTGGATCTGTGATTTGTCCAGAAACTTAAATGCATTTTCGAAATTATCAAATTTAGTACGTTATCTTGCGCATAACGTACGTCGGAAAAAGAAATTGCTTCTTCCCCAAAGTATGGCGAACCCACAGAACAAATATCTTACGTTGATTAAAAATAAATTACAGTGAAACATTTTAAATAAAATGCTAAATTTATTTTTGCTATTTAAAAATGTGTATTTGAGAATGCATATTTAATCATTTACGATAAATAAGGATTTTAATGTTTATCAATTTAAATTCAGTTGGGAAAAGTCTAAACATAAAAACTAATTGAAAGAAAGTCTTGCCAAACTCACAAACCATATCGTGAAATCCACAGCCGTGTCAATAAGAATCTTATGGCGCAGTCTGTTTAGTTAGGTAGGAAAACAAATCCTGACGGCAAATTTAATTAACTCAAAAACGACTAACAGTAGATAGGATTAAATTCTAACTGAATTAACTAAGAATAGTTATAATGTGTAATATCATTCAATGACGATAATGAACTATGAAATAATTTAGTAGCTATAATTTCTTAAACGAAAATTGAGTGATTTTTGGTATCAGCTATATCTACTGTTAATCGTACATTAATCTAATTTACATCCTCTTGACACAACCTTAAGAATATACAAAGAGATTATATTTAGAGAAAAATGCTAAATGTGCATTTTAAAAGCAAAACTGAATGAATTTAATATGAAACTTCTATGGTTTTATTTATCATACATGTTACAGTTAAAGCATGGAATCCGTTATTTCATAGTATAACTAGGTATTTCTCGAATTACCTAATTGAATACAAAGTTTTTCTATGAAATAACTGAATTATACTCTATAATGGTAACATACGCAAACACTTCTGGTATTCTAATACGACACACTTTATTTTCTTACAAATTCGAATTAGCACTTTTTTTGCTATTTGTCTATCAATGAATCTTTTTCTCAGTGCCTTTTTATTTCATCTAGATAGACAGAAAGCTTTCAATCTTACCAATAAAATATCAGTCATAAAACACTAGTTAAGACTGCTTCTTAAATAATGACTTAAATTTATAGAATATTTCTAAGCCCATTTGATTCTTATCTTTCTTTTAACATTAAATGTAATTTATTTAGGGAAGTATTGTTTTAATTTTCTGTCAAAGAGTCTTAAGCATTAAAAGTTTCGACGTAATAAATAACAATCCATCATGTTTAAGGATTTTGGATAAGTTAAACGAATTTCGTAATGGGAAAACAACCGTAATTACTTCTCTGGTTAAAATAATTAGGTTAAATTCCTCTCCATTTAGGTCGATTTCTTTCGGAGAGCAGATTAATAGAAACATCATTAATAAAATTTACGCAATTTGTGGTAATCGGCAACTAAGCTCAGAAGATCTAAGTCTTTTCAAGAAAGAATCTATTGATTTAAACTAATCGTTCATTCACTGGAATTTAATTATTTAATTTTAGAATTATAATGCCATTAACTTTCAGCTTTTATATTTGCATTATTTTTATTTTCCAAGTAATGCGTTTGAAACATATCATAAACCTAATTTCTTCAAGTATTTCAGCGATATTTTATTAAGATCTTATCAGTTTTAGAGTGATTTAAATAATTAAATATGTTTCACTTCGAAAACATAAATATTGAGAAGTAATTGGTTAACTTAATAAAGACTTCCGATGAGTTTGACCAAAACATATTTAAAAGATAATTAAATTTTACTTTCCTGATTTTATGGATAAATGATTTTAATTTTTCCTGAAATGTTCTTTAACAAGAATGAAAAACGTAAATTTGATGAAATTCTTTTGAAATGAAAATTACATTTAAGTTATCAAATCTAATGCAACAAAAATAAGCATAAAATCACTTACCATTGCTGCATTATGCAAATAGTTTATTTTCGAAGAGTCAGGAAAGAAAATAGATTAAATAACTTGTTTATCAAATGCTTATTAAACTGGAGGAAGTGTGTGTGTGCGAAAGAGAGAGAGAAACAGATAGGCTGCATTATTTTTGCAAATTATTTTTATTTCTGAGAAAAAAATTTCAAGGTATTAGACTGTAAACACCATGAAGTGTTTTTCTTACACTGTAATGGAAAAAATTTTAATATCATTTAGTTGAAAGATTTTTTTAAAATACGAGACGGAAATTTTCTATTACAATCAAGTTTCCACAGAGTCCATATAATATATTTTAATATAAATAACTCTTTATTGAAATTAGCGTTTGGCATGTTTTCGTGAGCTTCTTTTATTTAATATTCTGTTTGTGTATAAATTAATTTATGCGTTGTTTTGTTTATAATTTGGCGATGTAGACGTCTTTGTAAATTTCAATCTCATGTATATAAAAATAAGTTAAGAAATCTACTATTTATCATATTAAATAAGTCGTTTTTGCTATTACATTGTTTTGTAAAAAAATAAGATTTTTTTATATATAAAACAAGTATGTTTCATGAGGTTGTAAAATATATTTACATTTACGAAGAAAAAGGTAAACGTAGTTAATATCCAATTTAAAATAAAAAATGAGTCAATTTTGGATGTCATTTTTTATGATTATATTAATGTAAGGATGAAATTTGTTACATGTATTTCAGAAAAAAAATGAATACCCTTCTTATGATTTAGGATACATATAAAGCGCGAAGAATTTAAGTTAAACATTTTTTTTTTATTTTAATAAAAATATAAATTTAAATATTTATCATTTCATGTCATATCAAATAAAAGTAGCACATTTTCATGATTGCTACATAATTCCATTTTCATTATTTGGACAATTTAAAGACAATTGTCTTTAAACTGTCTCTCATTATTCTCATCTGAGATCCTAAACAAATTTTAAAATGCCTATGTTAAGCATTATTTTCAACTTTTGATGTTTGTTATATTTTTCGCAAGCAAACAATAGTTTGGTAAAAATATTTAATTTATTTCCTGTCAAATTCAAAACTTCTCATTTGTTTGATAAAATGCAAACATGCTTTTGAAATATAAACATCTCTCAAGTGTTTTATAAAAAGTAAACATGCTTTGAATATGTAAACATTTCTCAAGCTTTTGATAAAATGTAAACATACTTTTGACTTCAAATCCATATGTGTAAACATTTCCGATCCTTGTATCCTTGTTTAGTATATTTATTACGGCCTGATATAGATATAATTATCTTCAGGAAAAAAAGAATTTTCAAAACGCTTGAGAATATTTATCTTCTGAAAAAAAAGATTAAATTTTTAAAAAGATTAGAAAAAATCGTTGAAAAAGGTGTTTTTTCTTTAAAATGGCTTGGCATATACCTATATGAGACGCGTGGAAAAAATATTGTGTTTTCGAAGTTTATATAGTGGTGAAAATGGTAACATCTACAATTTTACAAACCAAGAGTAATATTAACATGGAACACAAGATATATAACTCAGAAATCTGTAAGCGACCTAATACTACATATAATAGAAATATTTCCCCAGCGGTCTGCTCCAGGCCTTATGACCTTCCGTGTAGGCCGGACCAATGTGGGTTTTATAATTAACAAAAAACCCGAGTAAGGTGCAGAAATAGCAAAAATAAATTAATTCGCTAGTGATTTAACCCTTCAGCACCCGCACCCCTTTTTGGAACATCAGCACTCGCGCGGGGTCATCTTGACCCCAAGTTGTTTGACACCTACTCTTATTTTATTGGCTATTTGTGCAAAAAAAATATGGTCAAAGTATAAGAATATTTTTTTCATACAAATAACTTGTATTTAAGATACAAATGCGATTTTTAATACGAAAAAGGAAAGTTTAAAGTATCTTTTTTTCCCCATACTTTTCCTGTATTTTTCTTCTCTGCTGCGCACGTTCATACGCTGTCATAACTATAACGTTAAATGAATCTAAAACGCTGGCACACACAAGGGTCAATTCCACACAAAGCCCCCAACTAAAAAGCAGAAACCCCGTTTTAACCTGTTACTGTTACTCTTATCTTCTAGCTCCTCCATGAAAGTACAGGAAGTGTGGAAAAGTTCTCTATTTCGCACAAGATTATCAGGAGAATTCTTAACTTATTTTGACTTAAAAAATGTAATAATTGATAAAGTACTTATCTACGTTCCAAATGATGACATCTAGTATTTTCAACATCTTTATTTCCTTGTCGACCAGGAGATCATGTTGTATACATACTAGCAGCAGATAATGGTACATTAATCAATCCTAAATATTCATGTTACTATATTGTGCCTCTCTTCGGCATTCAACCGAGTGCACTTGAGTTCTCGAGCTCCACAAGCATGTGTCTTAAAAAATGCGTGACACCTCACAGTGGGAGCGTCGCTGATAGAACTAACCTTTCTCGCCAACAGCAAGAAGTCAACTTGCAAGAAAATGTTAAAGGTCGAAGGAGGGTCCTCCCCCATCCGGCCAGGCCCTCACAGGGTTCAACGGACTGACCTCCCTTACTTTTGTGGGGGAGTTCGTAACAGGAAGTAACAGTCGCAAGTTTTTAGAAATTCCCAGAATTTCTTAACAAAGGAGAAAGGGTGGGGCCAAACGAACCCACGCGCGTGCTGACGGGTTAAAAGAAAACTTTCAAACCTTATTTAAATGAATTAAAGGAGTGGAATATTTAATCCTTTATTCCCTTTCGAACATATTTTATGGATGTAATTAACATAAATTTTAGTTAATCTTTTGTTAGTTTCCATATTTTAATAATAAATTAATTCCGATACAGTTTGAGGCTGAACTCTAATAATCCAATCACCTACATAAACTAAATAGAGATGTTTTGTTGTTTTGTAACGAAAAATGCTTTTAAAGTTAGGCTAGTTTAGAGTTACAATTTTTTTCCAACAAATATGTTACCATTAACTATATATTGCGAGCAATTTTAAGACTTTTTGAAGTGACTTAAACCTATAACTGCACACTTTTTTCTCAAATTTTTACTACAAAACAACCCGTGTTTTTTTCCAATTCTTATAAAGTTATAGCAAATGTGAAAATGATTTTTTAAACAGTTTTGATATTTGAAATACATACATTTGTTTATTTTTTGATAAAACGATTCTTCATTTAGAAACTGTAACCATAACATACTGTTGAAATGAACAAGATTTATTCATGTATTTTCAAATTTTGCTACTTGAATTCTTTGTATCATTGTAATACTTTTCTCTAATTACTGAAATGAATTCAGTTAAATGCAATGCAAACGTAAAAAATATATTTTATTGTAATATTAAGAATGTAAGGGAAAGTCGGGTAAGATGACGAGGAGGGTAAGACGAATTGAATTATTTTTGAAATTTATGCACGATGACAGCCCAATCTTGCATCATCAGAGGCCTCCAGTGACCAGTTACCCGTGTCACGCCAAAAGATTCCATACCGTTATTTCTGTGATTCACAGTACGCGGTAATGCGTTTTCGAGTAATTTTGATGAAACTTCTGGTTACTGCTTTGTAAAGGATGGCGTTAATGATTTGTAAAGGATAAATATTTTTGATTTATACATGTGATATTCGTAAAGTGCTAATCAAAACGTATTCGGTGAAGGGTAAAATGACGAATCTTTCCGCTCTATTTTGTGTGTTCGTCATCTTACCCAACTGCCACTTAAACCCTTTCGATTTAGTTTTATTTTATTTGTGGCATTGTTACTACATAAAAAATATTAGGGTTCACAATTTTTCAACTGATTATTCCATTGTAGGGATTCTTAACTAAAAATTATAATTTTCTATTCCTAAAGTAATTTATATTTCAGGATCATACTCTATGCAAAATTGTCAAAATATTGAAAAGACAGACGGACAAGCAGCATTAAATTGATTGCAGCAGTTGCTGAAGTCGTAAATCAAAATAAAAGTGTAAATCCTGCGATTTCTGGATTGATTGATTTCATTTCTTAATGTTTTAACCTAAAATTTCGATTGATAATATTTGGTTTGTTTGATGCTGTTTCTTCAGATTGATTCTTTTGTTTCTTGTTATATGCAACTAGTTATGTTCAAGATGTGATCTCAGCAGTTTTAAATAGTTTTTTTTATAACATACCAGTTGATCCCGCGCAGAGCATCTACGCACTGTTATCCGCACATCATGCATTTTCGACCGAATTGGCACATTCTGTCTCTCTGGTTGAAGAGAGGGGTTAAGGTTCATTGGGGCCGCAGCCCCCGCAAATCTGACAGATAAAGCTCGATGAAAATGGAAATTATGCCCGCTAGTTAATGCATGTACAAAATGAAAAGAATTTATTAAGCAATATTATTAAAAAGAAATATGTGAATAGATTCTTTTTGATTTTTTTTTAAATTTAATTTTCAAGGATTTAAAACAAATTATCAAACTATTAAGGTGATGCTAAAATGAAGAGATAATTTTGGGAGGCAGAAGAAGCTAATGATAACGAGCGGAGAAACTCTAAGAGAAAATTTTGTCTCTCAAGGACCGAACCCCGTACCATTGGGTTAGCATTGAGATGCCATGCCCACTACTCTATCGGGACGTACAGAACCGAAGTTAAAAGGGTCTTTCTTTATTTCGACTATAATTTAAATCCTAGTTTAGGATTTTAGATATTTGTGAATTGGTTGAAATCTAGAAGTTGGTACACCCTCTTAAAACGCAGCCAAAGCTAATGCAAGTAATTCATGCATTAGATAAAGCTAAAGCAAGTAATACGTGCATTATCTTTGGAGAATTGGCATCATTTTAAGAGTGTGCATAAATTTCTAGATTTTATATGCTGAATTTTGGTTGGAGGGAAGGGTTGGATAAAATTTATTTGCAAGGTTTTGAATTAACTTTTTTTAGAAAAACCTAAATCGCTGACTTAAACTATATTGAAGTTGATCTGAATGTTCTCTGTCTCGCCTAAGTCACATCTGCTTCGTTTCTAACTTATTTCCTTTTAATCATTTCATCCAAAGTTTCATTATATTGTCAGAAATATTGTGAATTCAATGTCTTAAACTCATTTTTTTGGAAGAAATAGTTGTTTCACACCAAAGCGAATATAGCAGCAGGCTATTCTTATGCAATTATGCCTAACATGGCGGAGGATACCGGTTTTGTTCTGCAAACAAACCGATCGTTGCCATTCGACAATAAGTAATGAGGTCGATTTCTGTGCCACGTATGCTAACGTTTTATATATAGATGTTGATGAATTAAATTGTTATCGCAGTTAGCCATCTTACCCAAGACTAAGGTAAGATGAGGACAATGATTTTGTTTTTCTAAAATAAAAAGTTTCAGTCTCAAATTTAAAAATAAATTTAAAAAATATCAGCTTAAAGTGAGCAGTTGCAAGAAGATTTTACCAAAATGATAGCCTTCTGCAACGAATATTAAGGCCCGGAGAAAACACCCAAGATTATGTTCCACATCTTACCCTGCTTTCCCCTACATAAAATGGTTAAAATCTTCATTAAATAAATTTATTGTCTATGCCAGTATTCATTAAAAGATGTTATAAATTATCTGTATTTCTTTGAAATACTATAAGTATTTGCCTAACGTAGTAGTTTTAATTAGTTATATATTTGAAAGATATGTAAAACAATATGCTTTTTTTAAAAAATAGAGAATATTGTTTGACTAATAAGGCATCCATATGTAATCTTAAACTGTTGATTTATGTTTCATATATGATAATATTGCTTATGATTGCTACTTGCTGCGTATATTTACTACATATGATTGCTACTTGATTCATTTTCAAATAATAAGGCCGCAAATGATAACTTTTGATATACGCTTTTCTCTATGTTTGTAAAATGAATTTGATGAATACGAGCATAGGTAAATATGTCTTATATGTTTTACCGGCATTCTATAGAATGCCTAGGCATTGTATATAATGCCTGAAACTAGCCGCCAATGTATGAAACGATTTATATTTCACACATTTCCTAGGCATTCTATAGAATGCCAAATGACAAACCGGCAAAGTACGAAATAAATCGCCGATTTGATTATATAAGAAATAAAGTTAAGTACAATTCAAAATTAAATTATTTGCTTCCTTGATGTAATAAGTAGATTCACAATTTATTTTGTTTTCTTTAATAAGAAAGGCATAAACTTTGATATGAAAACTTTCATTTTGCTTTACGAATTTTGAATAAAAGATTTTTTAATGAACTTTTTTTCATACTTTGCCTAAATAGCATTTGTCATTCTATAGAATGCCTAGGTATTATATACAATGCCTAGGAAAAGTATATAATAAATCTCATATTTCATACTTTGCCTAAAAACGCCCGGCATTCTATAGAATGCCGGCATTTCACACATTGCCGGTAACATATGCATTAAAAAATGAGGAAAATATTTCTCAGAATTTCCATTTTAATGCCAATAAAATTTTAAGAATGTGCAATGTTGTTTGCCTTTAATACGCATACTTTTTGTCAGATATAATAGATTGCTTGTTCTCAAAATATCTAATCAATTGACACATTTGAAGCAGAAAATATATTCTAAAAATTTTATGTTGACATTCTAACACTCCAGCTTTTTATGAGTTATTGAAAGTAATTCATTAGCGGAAAAATAACGCAACAAACTTTGAACCATTTCCTGGAATAGAGAATCTATGAATTAAATTTCCTGCTTTACAACTTATAGATTACACTAAGGAAAACACATTTATTTTCTTGGTCGTAGTTTTACTTATAACAGGAATTATGAAGGCTCAGAAACAACTTCGAAACTAACATCAATTCCGAAAATCCCCTCTATTCCTGCCAAAGCACGTTTGTTTCGCGAGTTTCACTTGTTCTAGATTCCTTTTGTAAGTTATAAATGTGTCTCTCTTGGCAAAACGACATTCTTCTCGAAAACTATGCAGTCTGTTAATGTCTCCGTTACTATTATTTTTGTGAGATGAAGTCTGCAGTGAGTTTGAGATATGTATTGAATACAAAACACCCGTAATGAAATTAACTTTTGCACATATATCGTCTTCCTATAGCCACATAAATGTATTGCATAAATTCGTTTTATAAATAGTTTTGGGGATAATTCCAAGTTAAATAGTCATTACGATAGCGATCTAAAGATATAAAAATGTTTCGACCTAGAATAAATCATCCATCTTTATGCAAATAAGTGTTGGATTTTTTTTATACTTTACTCATGAATGTCCATGCGATATTTCTGAAAGCCAAATAATATATATGTAAAACTAAACATATTTAACAAAGTTTGATTAGAATAGCAGCTTTGCGCTAAACTATAATTTCACTTTGATGCAAAAAACACCATTTGAAGACTTAAAAAATTATACAAGAAAATAATAAGAAAAATTATTATTCATATCAGAACTGTTGAAAAAATCCTGCACCTAAACTTGAATTTCCTGACTTAAAAATTAAATAACCTCAAATTAAAATGGTTCAACATATGATAGAGGACTCCTATTTTCACGCCACTACAACACCAGTTTAACATGATTAAAACAGATACAAGCATTAAGTAATGCATTTAATCTATACAGAATTAATGAATACATGCTTTTAATGTTCACGTATTTTTTTTTGAAATAGAAATATATAAACAAGATGTTCCGTCAAGTTAATATAAAACAGGCAGAATAAGAATCTTCTCTAAGAATACATAAAATTTGGCCAATGAGCCATAACTCGGTGATGTAAAAAATATGAAACTACTTTCGCTTCTCCGAAATTACTCTTTATTAGAACTATTATTATTATTAACTATTGTATTTGCGTTTGGTTGAGTAGTTACATAGGAAGGGATTTAAAATGACTACTGCGCATATCGAAACACACACAGAGTACCGAACAACAGTCCAACTGTTCACCAAAGTGATGGGTACATACGAGTAACATTGTCTATTTCTGTTCTAACTAAGGTTCACAATACACCAATTTCTTCAAATATCCCCTCAAGTAAAATTCCGCAAAAGTGAAATATGTCAACTGTGACTGTGGCTGTAGTTTCGAGTACGTGTGTGATATCTGTGAAGCTTATTTTTGTTTCCTTGAAGCCAATGTGACATTTCTTTTTCAGTTGTCTCGAAAACTTTACTAGAGAAGTAAAGCGGCTATTAGAAGCTTGTTGTTCCCATATGAGCTAGAGCCATAACGAGTTCTTTGATTAGATCCATGCATTCTATCAAGTGCCCCTTTCTGCAAAGTATATAAGGCTGTTGCGAAATATTCCATGTATATAGTGTTAAATTAGTTAGTACCTGGTTTTAGTGATACATGAGATTGAATTGTGAGATAAAAAAATTGAATGGTCTTTTTGGTAATTTAACCTACAAAGTAAATAGCAATTGCTGTTGTAATTTGATTTTACTAGACATGTCACAAATTAGAACGCAAGGGAAGAAATGTCTTATAGAAGTGCAATCCTTTAATAATCAATAACAATCTAATAAAGTTTCCACACGTTCTGTTTCATAATTCATTTTGAAAAAAAATGCCAGACAGAATTTACTTTTTTAAACAGTAAAATTCATAACGAAAAAGAAACGATTCACCACAAATTACTTTCTTTCCCATCTCCGCAGGAAGTTTAATTCTGCTCATTTGTTTAAGTGCATAGAGGCGAAAGTTGTTAAAATGAAAAGTCCGTCTGTGAAGCTTAATTACCTTCGTTACCTTCGCCAAATGTGTCGTTAGTTACGCCACTGTCGCCAAAACACAGCGGCAATGTCGCTCACCCTTGATGGAATTTCGGCATACTTTGTCAGATGAAAGGCCCTAGAAAGTGTATCGCAATCCCTTGTCACAAGAATTGAAGGAGGTTTTAGAAATCTGATAAGCGGCCACAATGGCTTCCACTTTTTTTGTTCTTTCTAGACGTAAGAAGGAAAAAACGACCATCGGGGCAAATTCTTGCCCACTAAATCTTTGGACAAGGAAACGAAATAAAACAAAGAAAAAAGTTCTGATTGGTGCGCAATAGCTTATTGATCACATTTTACCGAGAGATTTTGAGAAGATAGTTTTATTTTTAACGACTAGTAATGAAAAAATTAAGAATGTTGGGCTAAAATTTTATTTTGGCTAAAATTTATTTGTTACTTTTCCTAAATGAGAAATAAAAGCAAGATGCATTGACTTATACTATCTTTAAAGTTCGACATCTTCCTTTAAAGTTGAATTGTATTTAATTTATGTTTCTTATAAAATCAGATATTGCAGTAATATTTAATGAATTTTCTGAGCTTTGTTACCTCATAGATGTGGAATTGCAGATATGGTTCAAATCTATATATTAATACGTGAAGAAAAACCTTTGTATCCTTTTCAAGCACATTGCGCGCACGAAGGAGTGTGAGATTTGGCATAGTTAAAGTTCATATGGAGAAGGAGTGCAGAAAGATAAAATTTATGTATAATATGTGTTACAAATACATTAAATTAAACATAATAACAGTCATTGTTTACGTTCGTACACTGTAAAAAGTTAGCAGAGTAAATGCGGAGTGGATGATTTGTAATTGATTTAATCCCCTCCCCCCGCAGTGAAATTCACTCCAAGAGGGAGTTTATTTAGATTATTTATTTAAAAAAACTCTCCGGAGTGAAATACAAAATGCGGATGATTTAAATCTGTCAGTATCAAACACATATTAGTCTGTGGTCAAACAGTCGCACAGAGAAGAGATTGTCTCTAAGGAATTTATATATAGTATGTATTACTAATGTATTAAATTAAATAAAATAAAACAGTCATTGTTTACGTTCAAAATGAATGTCAAACACAATCAGTCTGTGGTCAACAGTCGGACAACATTTATTTTTTTAACCGCCCGTTTTTTTTGTTTGTTTCAATAAAAAATATATAAAAAAATACTAAGTACGTAATCTTTATTTCCTTTCGTGTATTATTTTTTTTTAAATTTATAGGCAAATTAACTGTGTAGCCTTGGCGAAATATGGCCAGTATAGCAATAAAAAGAACCCAAAGGAATGTCAAAAAAACGCGTTATTATTTTTTAAATATGACTTAGCCAAGCTGTACCTCATTTTCCCTATCGTTCGTATTTTTCAAATAATTTGGAAATTAATGCATAATGACGTGTTTGTACACGCTCGCAGCTGACGTAATAGAACAAAATTCAAAAAATGATGTGCAATGATTATAGAGGTATACTCTTTGACAAAAGAACCTCAATAACGTTCAAACTTAAAAATTTAATGAATTACGGTCGAACTTCGACCGCTGGGCGGCCTCTAGTTAAGTTAAAGTCACGAAGGATCAAAACAGTTTTTCAATTTAAATACTTCAAAAGCTTATGTTCATTAAAGTAGTCGCATCATAATGGCGTATGTAATATTGTAAGCTCAATTAATTATTCAAATACATTAACTGATCTGTTGATAACAGCATTTAAATTGCAAGGAATTGATACAATAAGGCATGCGATAAATTACCATTGTGAATTCTAAAGCACTTCAAAACGTTTAATTGTCTTTTCATACTTATTATTTCTATTCATATAACATTGTATAATTTACAATAATTGATTCTAGAGGAATATGTTACTTATGCCTTCCTTTATATAAACAAAGTATTATACTAAGAGGCAGCCATTTCAAGATAAAAATTAGGGTGGATCGAAAAGTATAGGAATTTTTTTTTTGGGGGGGGGGGGAATTTGTTTTTGGCGCGGGGTGGGAAAGTTGTGTCTTAAGTATATTAGTTTATATATTTTTTATTGAAATCCATTTACATCTTCCGATGCCCCAAGCGCTTTAAAAATTGTTAGAAATTGAAATTTTTATAAAAATTTAAAAATTTCATTTTTTTGAAATTTCTTTTGGCGCTGGGTGTGAAAGTTGTGTCTTAGGTATATTATTTTACATACATTTTTTTATTGAAATCCATTCATGTCTTCCAGTGCCCCAAGTGCCCAAAAAATAGTCAAAAATGACATTTTTTTTGTAAATTTATAAAAAATATATGTTTAAAATTCCCTTTAGCACCGGGTAAGAAAGTTTTGTTCTGGGTATATTAGTTTACGTTTTATTATTATTATTCAAATTCAATCGTATCTTCTGGTGGCCAAGCGCCCCAAAAATAGTTAAAAATTGCCATTTTACGATTTTGACTCATTCAAGCAACAAGGGATGCGGGAATAAAAGAACTCTTTTGCCAAATTTTCCCCTGTACCGATGTGTTTTTGTTTGGGAAATGTTGAGATTGTGGGGTAGTTTATCTTTATCTTCGAAATAAAGTAAAATTGTATTATATTGTAAAATCTAAAAAGAAGAAATAATTGTTGTGGGTCCGTAAATGATATTATATAAACAAAAATAATTTTATTCATTTAATAATTCCTATACGTTCTTCCCTGTAAAATCGTTTCTTTAACGCATTTTTAATTTTTAATTCAAAATTTGCATAAAAATCGATTATTTTTTTGTAAAAATTTAAGTATCTTGGGGCACCGGAAGAAATTGAACAAAGTTGAAAAAATTTTGCATGTATGCTAGTACACTTAAAAGAGAACTTTTGCACCCTACGCCGATTATTCTATCCACAATTTGAATGTTCGATCCACACTAAGAAATATGCACATATGTGATTGTTTTACTCATACATACCTGCGCATGTGTTCTTGCGTTCAGATAAATGCCTAAATATATATGTGAAAAAGTGATCGACAAGTATCCTAAAAATTCCCTTTTGTATTTTTTGTTTAATGTTAATAAATAATATTTTATAACCTTTGTAAACTTTTTTGCATCCATTCTCGTATACTGCACAATAAGAAATCTTTGCATTTCATGGCATTTTAAATAATAAAAATTCTGCACTCTAACCCGGGATTAAAATTGTGTAATAAAATGGAAAACTTCTTTTCTCGTTGTATGAGTAGATGCAAGAAAGAATAATGTAAATAATTTAATAAACAAGTATTTTATTTTCGTTCATATCTCTTGAAGTTACGTCGCATAACATGGAGATTTTTCTGAAATCAACTGCGTCTTGTTGCGGTGAATGAAATTAATTCGGAGGAAAATAAAATTTATTTTATTTTATTTTTAGACTATTTCAAACTTTCAATACGAACCAAAGATTTTTGTAAAACATATTTCTACTTCTTATTAAGTAATTTAAAATATTCTTTGATGCCAAGAGAATTGAATTTTAGAAGCTGATTAAATTCACTTCACATACATAACTGGAATCTAGTTAGAATTCCTTGAAACATAAATTAAATCTTTTCTTACTCCACTGCATTACTCCAACGCTAGCTAGTCCTCTATAAACTAGGATATACCGTTCCACACTATTCAGCGACGCAAAGTTTGACCCCTTTACTGGCAAACTTACCCTTCCATGATCGCTCTGCCACTCTCCCAAACAGTCGATACCTCAACTTAGTTACGAAAGCATCAGTTAAACAGAAATTTGGTTAGCTAATAGCCTCGGCTGGTGCAGTCGCCTCATTCGTATGCTTAAAGGAAGTTACCACAGATAATTTAATTATGGCACTCGATCGTTGAAACGGATCCCGGACCCGCTAGTGCGTGGAATAAAACGCGACTCGTTAATGCTAAATGAACGGATCTCTTTTCCTGATTCGTGCGGTCGGATAAATTGCTGTCTTTTCGGATTATGGTCGACAACTAGGAATCGTCACGCTCAGACGAGTGGTTGTTATTGTTCCATTTGATGGAACCTTTTGAGTCGGGCCCGTTGGCCTTGTAAAGAGAGCGGAATGAAAGGTAGGAAAGGGCCGTAAAGTCAATATTAGATTTCCTTACCTTATTCGAGTTCTTCCCTCAGCAGACGAAAATTAAACCTCTCTGAGGAATGGCTAAAATTTGTCTTGGAGGAATTCGAATAAGACGGCTTCGTTCAGATTTGTGGGAGATGGTGTTAGATAGTTTTGCGTTCGAAATGTCAGATGGTATGAAATATATGTATTTTTGAATTCGAGTTCATAAACAATTGAATCACATTACAGAATCAGCACATTTTTATTTAGAAATGATACATATGAAAATCTTCGGAAGAAAGTATTTGTTACTTTTTATGAAAAAGATTAAAGGTATTTATTGATGGACCACCACCCATCCACCAAAGGCATTTATTGATGGATCCTACCATCTTTTCAAGAAGAAAATGGAAATAATATAAGGAATCTGCGGAAATCATTCTTCATCTCATCACTAGACACGCATTTCAGTAGTCAAATTTTACGAAAAAGCATATGAAATTGATCCGATGCTGTCAATAGAGTCGCTTGTGTGAAAAAAAAAGTGATAAACCATAATTATAGATAACCATGATAATTACTGAATAGTTTTCTTCATTTGAATGAATATCTCTTGAACTCAAAAGATATTCTCAGAAAGGAAGGATATATATTTGAAGTATCCAGGAATTCAGGTCATATGCGTTACTTTAAAGCAGAGATTATAATGTTAAAATTAATAATACTTAATCACATCTTGAGTGACACAGATGCATTTTAGAAAAGCTACCCTCTCTGTTCAGTAACAGGAATATGAGGATTCAAAATTGATAACATTAATAACTGAGGATTCGCTTCTGGATTGAGATATGCAAATTACTTGTTGCTACATGCCAAATGCAGCGAATTTCTCAAAATTTGGTGTTCTATACGAGTACTAAATGAATCATAATAATTTTATAAAATACACATAACATGGGTTTCGTTTCTACGGATTTCATTATTTCCTTATAATTATTAATCATTGTATGCATTAGAGGAAATCTGTAGAAGTTATTGAGTTGACTCGATTTTCTTGTTCTCGGGAGATACTTAATTTTCTTCTTGTTCATGATCTTATTAAGGTTAATCCTGGCCAAATACTAAAACCATTGAAAAGCAAATTCTCGGTTCAACTATAGCAAAATAGCTATGAAACAAATACTTATAATTAGAGCATTTTAAATGGAAAAAATGGCTTCTCGAACAATATAAATAATTGTTTATTTGCTTTGATGTAAGACAACAACTAAAATACTTAGTTCTTCTTTCAATATTCTTTCGGTATTATTTCTTCTCTTAGATTTATAAATGAGAAAGAAAACAGTTCAAGATGATTCCCGCTGTGTTATTCGAATCTTGATTTTAGAAGTTTTGTTATAAGGATATGCTGTGTTTACTTATCAGAAGAAAAAAATTGATGGTGTATACCGAAAATATTCATGAATTAGGAATGTAATCTAGACTGTATAAGGATGGAATATAATGGCAATTTCTCGATACAGTTTAAGGACAGTTATAGAAAATGTCTTGAAATTGGGGAAAATTTGAAAGTTATAAGGCAGAAAGAGGTTTAAAATTTGTTTCAATATATTTTCTTAGTTGAATTAAATTTTAACTTTATGTGGTTTTTAAGCCAAAAACTCATACGAATTTCTCAACTGAGAAATACAACATGATTTTCTCACTTTATTCGATAGATCGCAAATTTAAAAACTTAATGCAATGGTTTTTTCACAGATTTTGCTTGATAAAAACTTTTGGATTGTGGTGAACATCTTGAATTTTTCTAAGGGATTTCAACTTACTAAATGTTTAGTTTTGTTAATTGCTTCCCAATTTACACAACTAATTAAATAACACAATTTAAGCTAGCGAATAATAACCTTGATTTTTTTTTCTTTACATCCAATCTCACTATTTATTGCGTTGAAACAATATTTAGTTTTCAATTAAAAATACTAGCAGTATGATCACAGCTCTACCCGTCAAATCAGGACTTCAACAAAATGAAAAAAAAACGCCCACAATGGCACGGAAAAGTTCTGAAAACAAAACAAAATATACACATTATTGATTTCCCCGCTTATTTCTCTTCGCGATAATAACATTTGAATTGTAGAAAAACAATACAGAGTAATCCGAAACTATATTAGAAAATTGCAAAGTAAAAATGATTATTATAAAGCAAATAAAATATGAGAGACATAAACACGTCAAGACACTGCAGAACATAATAATCGAAGTCATTCAATTGAAGGTTATGACGTCACATGCGCTCTGCACCGTCAGCCAATGAAATTCTTAAGCAATGTCCCGGAAAAGTGTCGCGGGAGGAAGCTCGGTACATAAAAATATCTTTCAACTGACCAGGAAAAAATTTATTAAAAAAAACGGGAAAAGATGTTTTAACCTTTCTTGTTTTAAGTAGAACCATTCCAGTTATAAGCTGGAAAGAATTGAAAATAATAGTATTCTTAGAACGTTGGATGCAGCAAATTTAAAAACAAAAATTAAATTTCGATGGCAAAACTGACTATTTTTTTATTAAAAAAAATCAAAATTCAGTAAATAACGTTTGAAGCTCAAAACAAACTTCATTAGAACGAAAATTGTTTGTTCTATCTGATGGTGAATTGATTGTTTTTCAACGATCATTAGAAAAGATACTACGGCCGTAAACGTGCCAAAAATTATCCAAACCACACAAAGCATTAAATAAAAAAATTCTAGATTGAATTCTAAAATTTCGGCTTCGAGGTGCATTAAGTCACCATTTCCACTACCTGTGTGCCAAATTTCATGGTTGTAAGTGCTATAGGTTCGTCTGGACATCGCACACACACACACACGCAAACATTGATTTTTTGACTATTATATTCAAATTTTTAATTAAAATATTTATGTTCCATTCTAAATTAACAAATTATCGTGGATACTTCCACTAAAATAAAAATCGATTTCAGAAAATAATAATTTTCGGCACAGAATTGCTGTTTTACTTCCATATTTGATCTTCCTTTTCTGAAATTTATTTTCATTTCTTTGTAGGAAAACGAATCAACTGCTATTGAAATAATAATTTTTTATTTGCACTTTTAATGAACCGTATAATATCCTGTTAAAGTATAAATATAAGAAAAATTATTCATTATGATAAATAACATTCATGAGGTAACAAATAAAAAACATTTTGAGAAATATGCAAACATATTTGCATAATGATTCGCCTTGTAATTTCAATTTTAAGCAAGTGTTTTTTCATGTCATGTTCCTGGGTTGCTTGCCATTCATAAAATGTTCGTGGTTGCTGATAAATGATAAAATGTTTTGTAATTTATCCTAATCATATACTTTGTATTTTATATCGAATTCAGAAGTTGTATTTATAAAAATAATATTTCGAAAAGTTGGCATTATTCGTATCCATTATATTGTAAAAATATCAGTGATTAAGTATCAGTTTTGATTCAGATACGTTTGAAAAGCATTTGTCAATTTATTTCCATAACAATTCTCTTCCAAGCATATATGGCTAGATAAAACAAATGATAAATAAATCCGCTTTGGGAGCTAATTTTATGAATTCACTTCTTTGGAGTAATTTAGCTAAAGCTTCGCCATAAACTTTCAAAACTAAAATGCCATGACTTAATTTTTTGTTTGTCTAAGAGCATTATGTCTTCATATGTTTTTTTCTATATTTTAGTACCCAGAAGCTCTGAAATTAGCTAGTGCAATTTATAACTAAATACTTTTGTGCATGATGTTATATTACTTCTTTTTTTTCTGTTGTTATTTTAGTAAATTTGCGCGCTAAGACTGAAGAAAAATGAAGGAAACTTTTATTGTGTCTCAAAAGAAATAATAAATCAGAATTCTTTGTTGTAAAAAAAACTGCTCTTAATTATGAAGAAATTACATTTTATTACAATTTTATATTTCAAATGAAATGAATGTCTGTAATTAGCAAACTTGTGGCATTATATTTCACAGTTTTTAATATCTGAATTTATTTCATAAAGATAATTATTTCTCTAAAAATGACAATTATTTTATAATCAATAGAAGGTTAATCAACTATGCAAGCTACTTTTATGCATGATTTCATATATATTTTTAAGAGATTTTTTTTT
>BGPR01000074.1:232794-244755 GCA_013235015.1 Araneus ventricosus
GAAATACATATTGCCTCATTTTCATTTTCGTTAAAATATGGTTTTTAAAGCAGTATTTAATTTGAAATCTACAAAATTTGGGGTTGAATTCAATATTTTGTAATTCAATCTTCAGTAGACGAGCGAAATTAAATCTCAATTTTATAAAATTTTAAGCAAATGGACTCTCGATGAAAAAATATGTTACCAGAAACAATTTAAATAAACCAATTGCTGAAATTAAATAAATAGATATTTCAAAAGTTTTTGATTTTTTCCTTTGATTTTGTAAGCTAGCAATCATTAAATAAATTTTAATTAGATTTTAGAAGATAAAATGTAATTGGGAACTACATTTTCAACTTGACTTAATTTATAATAAATAATACGATAAAAAATATCTCAGACACAATTTCGGGATTTTTTAATAAATTTATTATTTTTCTTGAAACTCACTGATCTATACTGATTATCTACATTTTCATGATTTTATGCTCAATTTTGATTAATATAAAGCGCTTTATTAATATTATAAGTGCTCGACTTTCAATCATAACCCGTAGCCAGATTAAACAAAGAGAACTTAGTATACGAGGAGAACAGAATTATAGTCTGAATGGAAGATGCTAAAATCTTTCAAAATCTAGCTTGAAATTTGGTAGCTTATTTAAATATAAAATGCATAATTCTAAATAATCAAATTTTTATGTATTTTCCCTTATATTATTACATGTTGAAAGAGATATTTTCTTTGGAATAAAATGACATGTAAAGTATTAGAAAATATTCAATACAAAATTATGGATTTTACTACAGTAAAAATCTGAAGAAATGCTTCAGAACCAAAATGCACCCAAAATAGCATTATAAAGTTTTATTGTCCCGCTCCATAAATTATTTTATTTACCTAATTTATTATAACCCCTTAACTTAACATTTTCTTTGCTATCTAATAAGATGATCCCTTCTGTTTTGAATGGGGCTGTCGTTTTCATTCATCTCAGAAGGCATATAATACTTGAGATGTTTATAGATTCTACGTAATTTTTTTGCAAAATTGTAAAGCTAATTAATGATTAAATTTTAGTTTTAAAACTAAAAACAATACAATAATAATATACACAAGTATTCTCGGGCTTTTAAGTCAAGAGGTTGAACTAATCTACAGATTATTTTATCGTACCTTCTTAATTATACACTAAGGTGTTTTTAAGCACAAGATGGAGTTTTGGTGCAAGGATAGAAGAAACTCTAAAAACTAAATTTTAGTTGAACAAAATTTTAGATACTGCAAATCCGATTTGATAAAACAAAATATTATGTCATCAAAACAGTAACTTCCCACGCAAACCACAGTGCGAAATGGAAAACTAAATTTAGAGTTTCCCAGACTATGTGGAAGAAAAAAATAATGCGTAGTGCGCAGGATATAAAATGCCTTTCCTAAATTTGCTTGCCAAAAGTGGGGCCGAGTTACGTGCGCCGTTGCAAACTTCTTGAATGCTTTTACGATCACCTCTGAAATAGTCTACTGCTCTTATACACAGAGGGAGAGAGAAAAAGTAACAAACAAAAGCACACAATGGAAAATAATGGCTCGAATCACGATCTTTGAAAATAAACATCATGTGTCTTTTTTCCCATTCCATGCGTTCTGCTGCTTTAAAAACTAATTTCGATTCGCTGTTGCCAAAAAGGAAGCGTTGGGAGAGGGAGGGGCAAGGGAATTCCCCGCCTCTCTCTCCTTCTCCAAGAAACTTGTAAAGAAAAGAGTACGTTTTCCTCTCATTTTGAGAAAATATTAATTCAAAAAATAATTTTAATGCTTTAACTTTTCTTCCAGCAGCAAAAATTATTGTGCCGGGTGCTTTCTTAATGATTTTTCTCTCCCTCCCTTCCTTGTCCTTTTTACAGTAATTTATCAATAACTCGATAGGAGGGAAACGAATCTTTATTCAAACGAAACGCTTTCGAGTAGCGAACGAACTAAAATTGAACGAAAAATTTTGGTGATGTTATGGAAGCGGGAAGGGGAGGTAGAAGAAAGGTTTTCAAACTGTAAGTCGTAATTTTCGCCAAAACTCGTTTCTTTCCTTTCTTTTTTTCGCCCCCTTCCTGAACAGCAATCATTCTTTCCTTTCATGGGAAAGGAAATTAAAATCTGCGATATCGACTTGGGGCTACGCTGAAAATGTACGAGCTCTTAATGCCTTTCATATTTTTTCCCATCTTTTTCGTTTTTCACCTTCCCCATATTGCCCTTTTTCCCGAAGGGTAAGTAGGGAAGGATGCCTTTTTCATATTGGATTGATTTGCTTTATATTTATAGGAATCCACTGGACAAGAAAGAGAGAAGCACTGTATTGGTCCGAGAGAAACTTAACGATTACGTCTTGACGAGTCGGAAGGATTTTTCAGATATTTTCAGTTACGAGATTTATTTTTTTCAAATTTCTCACACGTCTGCAGAATATAATATCGAAAGAAATCTCTACAAATTAAATAACACGAGTTTCCCATGAGTACGTGAATTTTTTTAAAGTTATATGAAATAGTTTTAATGCAAATCAACAATAGTTGCGATAAGAACTGGATTAAGGAAGAGACTTTCAAAGGAGAACATATGTTTGTTGAAGATTGGCTAAAGGGTAGGGCCTATTCTAGCAACAGCAGAAATTTGTGTGCCCCGAGCCATTCCCTGAAACGTGTTTAAATGAAAATTATTAAGATTTCTCTTCCTGAGCACATCTTATGAAAAAACACACGAGATCTATCCAGAACTTAAAAGATTCACACCATGAACAATATTGGAGCGTTGTTAGCCTTAACTTTGTGACACTTGATACTTAAAAAAATAACAGCCGGGAATAGCAAAATAGATAGTGCTCTCGATTAATTATTTTTGTTATATAGGAACTTTCAATTGGAACAATTCTGATATCTCGGAACGAATACAAGATGATTCAACAGTAATGGCGTTTAAATGACGGAAAAACGAAATTCACTGTCAATGTTTCTGCTACTGTGAAGATTTATGAAATCCCATGTAAATGTTAATTACGAAGTTTCAAATTAAATTTCGGAATCTCCTTTCGAGGAACAAGAATATCAATTAGTATCAGATTTCACAATAGGATAAAGGAAATTAACTGACTAAAAATACTTCATAATGTTAACTGTAATACTGCACGGAAGCATGTCTGTAATCAGAAGATGTTATTTTGAAATACGAATAAATAATTCTTTTCTTTCTAAGTTGGAAACTGAAATTATATATAAAGTAATGACCAATGAAAGCGCACAACTCTAGATTTTGTCGTATTTTAAGAACGAGCTTGATGCAATCACTTAAAGATGGAGGAAAACTATTCAAAATATGATGCTACAATTGCAAAACCGATGTTGAAATAATGTGCTCCTTTTGCAAACCGATCAAATTTTCCTTACTTTATCCGATTTCTTTGCCGAATTAAATTTGTAATACCATATTCATAAAAACATATAGGTGGTTTATTTTCATTGGTCACTTCTGTTTATATAAATACACAGTGTTCTTGTTGGTTTATATACGTTTGATTCACCCCATGAAAATTTAAGCTGAAAATTAAGCATTACGAAACTGCAGTAAACAAATCAAAAGTTTTTATTTAGTTGTCCAATATGTCTGGAAAGAAGGAACAATATTTTGACGGACCTAGTTATATTGAATCAAAATGAGGTGACAAAGAACACATTTCAACCGGCAAATGCATCACCAATCAGACACGTCATATCAACTTGAAAACATTCTACAACTGACATATTTAACGTATATTAAACTGAGTCATAGTAGGATCTTCTGCAGAATAGGATTTCAAACTCGATATCATCTTAAACTCAAACGTAAAACATTCCCATTTTGATAATTTTTATCGTTTCCCAGCATAATGTATTTGAAATATCAACATTACTGCAGAGCACTATTGTAATGTTCTAACTATCTCAAACTACTGGATATTCCACAATGAATAATTCATAAGCTTATTCTATGATTGATTGATTAATAGTTACGCACATAAGCTTGCACAAAATCGATAATGATAACAACAGAAACACATTTGGCCAGAGTGGATTTCATACACCATTGAATATCCAACAATCTTCATGGCTTATCAGAGTTTCTAGTGACTGGGACGTTATGTTGCACGTGCAAGTGTCTTTAGAAGAGTATAGTCCTCTGTTATTGAATTTAGTAATAATTTAGTAACAATGTATTTCATTTAAAATGTCTAACAGGAACTGACTTTTTTCTCAGATACTCTACATTCGTAGCGGCATTTTTTATCTTAATTTAACCAAATTCTTATTAAAAGATTTCCTGAATGATGGTTGAATTATATGTTTATTTAAGTTTTTACTTTTGAAAAAACAAATGACTCATGTAATTAAAAAAAGATAATTATGCGACTTCTCAACAAAAATAAAAGATTAATTCGTCCATTAATTGATAGATTTTTGCGCATACCACTGATTACTTCGAAAAATAAACTGAAAGCTTTTAAAGGCACTAAGATTACAAAGTATGTAATTACCATTTGAAATAGTAAGTATTTAAAATTATGTCGATATGAGGAAAAACATTTGTTTCGAAATATTTCATATTTATAAAAGATTTCTTTCTACAAACGCCCATAATATTTCTTGCACAAAAGTAATTAAAATTTGATTCAATTTCAATAATCCCTGAGAAATATGCATCTAACATAATGAATGTATCATTAAAACTAAGATACCGTTTAATTTTATTGTTAGCATATTGGAAAGGGCATTTTTTCTATGAAAATGCAATTTAAACACTTCAAAAACACACATTTACAGAACAGTTGATTAAAATTATTTATATTTTGCAAAATTATGGAATAAACTTCTCGTTAAATCCATTTTCTAATAAATAACAATTTCCATAAAATATCTCGATAAAATTATCTATAAATGAAATTATCGAAACTTATAAAATTGCGACATGAATAAAGATTAACATGCACACATATAAATTAAACACCTATTTAACATACACCATAAGAAAATATTTAATAATCAATAGTGCAGATCTTCTTGAAATATCCATAATGATGCTCTCTAGTTAAAGGAAAACATTTTTTATTCAAAATATTCTTAACTCCATTATTCTTTTGATATATCTCGAATCACTTGACTCCTGATCAGAGCTAAGCATTAAATGCTTAGCTCTGGATCGAAACTCATAAAATTGCGTTATGAATAAAGAGTAATAAAGAGTAACATGCATAGATATAAATTAAACACCGATTTACCAAACACCATAAGAAAATATTTAATAATTAATGGTTTATATCTTCTTGAAATATCCATAATGATGCTCTCTAGTTAAACGAAAACATTTTTCATTCAAACTATTCTTAACTCCACTATTCTTTTGATATACCTCGAATCACTTCAATCCTGATCAGAGCTAAGCATTGAATGCTTAGCTCTGAATCGAAACTCATAAAATTGCGTTATGAATAAAGAGTAACATGCATAGATATAAATAAAACACCGATTTACCAAACACCAAAAGAAAATATTTAATAATTAATGGTTTATATCTTCTTGAAATATCCATAATGATGCTCTCTAGTTAAACGAAAACATTTTTTATTCAAACTATTCTTAACTCTACTATTCTTTTGATATGCCTCGAATCACTTTACTCCTGATCAGAGCTAAGCATTGGATGCTCCAAAGCTGATTGCATCCGAAACTCATCAATCACTGTCTGCAAAGAATGTCTACTACTTAGGCTATATTTTTCTTCCCATCGACGAGATATTTTGAGTGGATCTCGACTTGCTTCATGCCCGCTTAAACCATCTCAGCAATTTGCACCGAATCATGAAGGGATGCCGACTTCGATAGAGAGATTTTTTTCTCCTTTGTTGCTGCTTTTGAACTCAGAGTTTCTTGGCATCAGATATGATAATTATTGTCATCACACGTTTTAGCGATTTTTTATTAAATGGTGTGACATTCAATGGGCGCAAAATATATTTTCCTTCCATAGAGTGAACCACAAAAAAAGCTTAGATATCTGGCGGTAACTTTTATCGAAAGGGATAAGAAACTCCTTTTCTACAAAATATCTTCGTTTTTAATGTAGAAAATACTTTTAATAGGCTTTCAAATTGAGGCTTTATTATCGCTTCTAAATTGTGTTTGATTTTCTCCCAAGAAAAGGCTAATTCCTTTAAATAATGGGCTAGCAATTTTATACAACACAAACAATGTATCTTTGCATGAAAACAATTTTGGAAAAGAAGTTATTTTGCTGGATGTTCAGATATTTTCTTATAATTACTGGAGAATGTTTATTGTTGCACAATGTTTTTAAACTTATTATTGTTATAAACAAATATCTTAATATGATATGTGTTTTATTAAAATGTCATTTGAGTCAACATGTCGGTTATAGGGAATCTATATAGATACTTTAAAATATGTCAAATGATGAAATTCGGTCTGTTCACATTTTTAAATACCTCTAGAACAAACCTGTTTACCTCAGGACTGACGTAACTTATTCTAACCTGTACAAAGAATCTTCTGATGAAGATATTATCATACAGATTTTATATAATTTCATAAATATGAGTTTAGTTATGCATTTAAAGTTGTTAATTATATCTACAAATTAAATACCACATGTATGATTTTTTCGTTTTCTGATTTTTTTTAGATTAATAGAATACAGTTATTTGAATGACTGTTTGAAATACACTCGTCATTAGAATCCTTGAATAAAAGAAAATATTTGAAAATCTTCATGAGGAAATCCAACTGAGGATAAAGATTCATTAGCTCTAGTGTTGTGCTATTTGTTTAAGATTTAAAGCGCTGCAAACAATTCCCAGATCTTCAAAACTATAATTGAATTCTTAATTATTTTAACCCAAATCAAATTCATTTTTCACGTATAAAATAGAGATGCATATTTAGGCTCACACGTATAAAAAATAGAAAAAGCCTTTTTGTTTCGATATCTTCTTAATCACATTTAATAATAATGATTAATTTTTTCCAAATTCAAACTAAAAGTAAATGTATTATAATTAATGTTTCGGATGGTAAATAATTCAGACCTCATCGAATCTTAATTAAAATTATATTAGGAATATTTAAGAACATTATAGAGTTGTTTTACAGTTGTTTCATTAATATTTAATTGATACCTTTCAGAACATGCATATTTAAAATGTAATGTTAATACTTCAGAATTATTAATGAATGAAATGCATTGCAAGCAAATTAACTTTGTCTTTAAAATGCTTGTTTAATATTTAGAATAAAATTAATTAATTTTCCATATATATTTCATTTCTTAATGACACAATGATGTATCTCTTGATTTCCCACTAGGCGATAATGTATATATTTATGAACTATTAAATAATGTACTAAAAATAAATTTATTTTTGTATAATTTTGATGTGGAGACAATATGCCCAAGCTCCTTGCCAGCTAAAAAAAATCTGGAGAAAATTTTTTTTAAAGATTTCTGCAGATGTTTTGAAGACAGAAAAAAAATCTGCATTTTTTTCTTCAATTTAATCTGCATAAAATCTGCAAAAAAATTATTTAAATTTTTTTCTTTAAATATCCTGTAGATTTTTTAAGACTTCAAAAAATCTGCATTTTGTCTTCAATTCATTTTGCAGTTATTTAGCAGATTTTCACAAAATCATTAAACTTGACCAATATCTGTTTATTTCTTGAAGATTTAACTGTAATTTAATAATATCTGCATTTCTCTAAATGCATATTCTGCATCATATTCTCTAATATGGCAGCTTTATTTTCAAAGGATATAAAACAAAATTAGAATGTAATTATCATTATTGTTTAATTTTACACCAGACAAGAGTTTCAAAAAATTTCCCAATCGAAAATTGTCTTAGGCACTTAGGCTAATGAAATTAATGATTACATTAACCCTCCAGCGGGCGTGCGTTTTCAAGAGACAATTGCATTTTGCATTGTATTACATATTTATATCGTTCTTTTATAAATTTAAGTGCATTTTTTATTTATAAAATCTTTGTTTACTATTAAGCTAATAAATACTAATAACTTAAATAAAAGCTGGATTTATTTTTGTAAAACAACACGATATATTTATGTAATACGATGCACGATATGTCGTAAAATTTGTGCAGGCGCTCCCGCTGGAAGGTGAAATGAAATTAGTAATTAAGCCTTGACTGTGGAAAAATCTGCCGAAAATATGAAGGTATTTGGAACATATTTTTCATCAGATATTCTACATTTTTTTTCTGCAGAAAATCAGAAGGAAATAGGAACATAGTTTTCTTCAGATATTCTACATTTTTTTCTGCAGAAAATCTGAAGAAAACATGTTCCAAATACCTTAAGATTTTCTGCAGATTTTTTTAAAAGATTTTTTTGCAGATTTGTTTAGCTGGGTTGGACCGATCTCAAAGTCAAAAACGAAAAGATAAGCCATCGACCCTTCCTGAAGATACTAAGGACATTCCTTCGAACCTACCACAGGTAGTCTCTCTTCTGGATTAAGAAATCAAGAACGACAGTCCCAGTCTTGTAGGAAGGACTGCTTCGGTTCATCGCTAGTGTCAATATCTGAATAGAACTTGCAATTCCTCAATTATTACTCCATTTTTTATAACTTCCCTTGTAATTCTTCTTGTATTCGTGACTTTTTGTAACCTGGACCTAACGCAACCTCTCCAGTTTTGTAGAGGGACAGCAACTGTAATGCATCAATGTTTAAATCTGTTTTCTTCCTTTTTTTAATGATGAGTTTTATTTTTTATCTAAGTGTTTTCTTTCAATGCATTATATCTATTTTGTTTTGTTCTCCTATAATATATCTCACGTTTTATATACATATGTATTTTATTCTTGATTTTCAAAAAAGATTCACGCATACCCATCCAGCCGACAGGGAGCTGTTTTGGCTTCGAGTTCGGGGATATGTTGTGGTGTTAATGTATATTTTTTATCTTTTGTGTTCTCATAGACATTGAAGAAAAGACAGCTATTCTGGTTGCTGTTGGATTTGGTTAAAACATTTGGTGTTATTGCTACACGCATCAAATTTTAGGGGATACATTACCTTCTCCACTTTTTTGAATTAGAAGTATTATTGAAAAAGTTTTGATAGTATTGAGACTTAACAATCATATAAAGCCATCTTGAAAAGAAAAATCCATTTTCATCTGCTTGTTTAGTTGAAATTTATTTTTAGTTAAGAGTTAGTTTATTTTTTTAGTTTTTAAAGAAAAATTCAATTTTTTTAAAATCCCTACTACTTTTTCAAATATGAATATTTTTGCTTCAAACTTTATTTGTAGATTCATTGGAACATATTACACAAAACTGTGCATCGATCTTAAGGTGTATCTAATATTCGCTTAAATATAGATATTTTACTGAACTATATGGTGAAAATTGTGGAAATTTAGTAGTACCTCATTTTATATCCTGTGTATATAAGAGATTCAAAATATCTGAATGCTTATCGCACGCACTGTTTTATCACATACATAACAATAAACGTGTACAAAAAATTTGAAAGTTCTATCTTAAAAAGAAGAAAAGGCCTTAGCATTTTGAAAACATGAAACTTCAGAGAAGTCCGACATGGAGAAAAAGGCATTTAAAATTGTCATCTGCGCATGTTTTCCATTATTCATTGATAATAAAAATCTAAATAACCACTGGAATATTAAAGGAACAAATTTGAAATTTTGATACAATAAGTAGAACAATAAGAGCAACGAAATAAGCTACTAAAATGAAAATTGTCATTTTGGCCATTTTTTGGGTAATATGTTCCCTTAATCCATTTATCTCTTTCCGTATACCAAATATCGTGTTTACAGACATATATAGAGAATTCCAAAATTTCTTTTTGGTCACTCTTGGAGGTCTAAAATGGAGAGAGTTATGAAAACAAAAAGCTCCAACTTCTGACTGTTACAAAATTTCTTATCGTATATGAGAAAGAGAAAGTAACAGTTCATGTTTCTTTCATGTTTAATTTTGTATACATTATAAAGCGCAAATAACCTCTCCCATTCATGAAAAACAAAAATTCATTGTAAAAATAGAATTGCTCCAGAAAATTTCACTCATCGTTTTCCTATAATTTCCTTAACTTTTGTAAATTTCTCCGCGGATTATTCTATATAACCGAAATGCTACTGTATCATAAAATGCATGCTTACTGAAAGCAGCCAAATTAAATATTTTCCATATTACTCACAATCGTTCATATTGAGCATTTTATGTAAAATTCTTAGCTTATTTCAAATATACATACTTAGTGCAAGCCAGGGAGCATTAATTTTCTACAGAATACAAGCTCCGGAAGTATTTACAATTGGCTTTATTTCAAGCAAGTATCGTATTATGGGCATTTTGAAGCAAATTTTCTTGAATTAGTGTAAAATATTCAGTACAGTAAATATTGTTATTTTATAAAATATTGTGTGATGTCAAGTTACGCATTCCTTGTTAAAAATGGCAAAGGATTTTTATGTGTATTGAAAGGTGCAAATTATCCGTCATTTAACCTTCAACAAAATACAAAAATACTGAATATCTTAAAAAACAATTTTTGTATCATAATATAGTTAAGAATCACCTTTCAGGAGATTCACCTATGCATTTAAAGCAATTTTTTCAGTCCATCTACCAAATTAAGCACAACGAAATCTTTAAAAAAGGCAATTTTTATAGGAAAGTAATTGTTGCTTTATTGCTCTAACAACGAAACAGAAAAGAAGCTTAAAAGCAACAAGGGAAGTTTTATTAAAATGAAGAAGAATAAAGTTCCTCTTTAATTTTATGGCAAAATATTGAAAATTGAATTTATTTCCAAAATGCGTTCTATAGCTTCTGTGAATGGAAGCGTGAATTACATTATAATAAGCAGAAAAGGAAAACAATTTTGGATCGAAAAATGAATATTTATCGATTTGTATTTATTTTATTAGTAGACAGGGAAGAAAAAAATCATAACAAAATGAAATTTATATACTTTTTGATTTGTATCTTTTCATTAGTTGGCAAAATAATCAAACATAATTTATCCATTATTAAAGTTTTTTTAACAAGTCCGGAATGTAAACAATTGCATGGAATACTGAAATGATGAAAATATAGTAGTGATTGTTTTCTTAAAGAAATACAGTAATCGCAAAATGTGTACATTTTGAAAAGTTTTAAATCATAAATAAAGGACTTTTGCTTGTTAAAATATAGTTATTGCATAAATAAAGCAAGGAAAATTAGTTCTGTTTTAATGCCAGACAGACACAGACTACCTCAAGAAAAGTCAGTATATAAGCTACCTCAGAAATGAAAATGAGCTTAGCTTCAAGTTCGTCCCAACTCATAGCAATTTTCTCCTACATAACAAACTAGTGGTTGTAACTTCTATTTCGTTCGATACAATTATGCCTTGATTTTGATTTATACCTTTTGTAACACAAATTCGATCTGTTTTCGTCTCGAGAGCTAAAGCCAAACGAAGTTCTAAAATATGCATAGCACGGCGCTAAACAACTTCCGTCATTAGTTTCTGGAATTAATCAATAACAGAGCATGTTGCATTTTACCATACAAATAACTTAGGAAAGTTATTGCAAGATATAACAGAAACAGTTTTCTCTGCATATCTTTGTTATATGATTCTGGGAAGCTGTTATTCCGTTCTGTTTATGCCTTTGCTGTAATTTGCGAAAGGGTTTTCCGTTTTTACATTGCGACTATAGAAATGAGAAGACGAAACAGATTTTACCTTCTATATGTGATTTGTTTGCACCTGAGGAAATACCGTCAATACAATAATGCGATTCTATTTAATTGAAATATGAAGAACAAAAACTAGTGAGTAGTATTGTTTAACCTAACTAATGAATATTAATCATTAATTTTCTATTA
>BGPR01000074.1:244765-262294 GCA_013235015.1 Araneus ventricosus
GTTCAAACATCACATGTTTTCTGCAACGCAATGGGAAGGAAATTTCGCAACAATATTTACTTAACAACTTGCAATAAAATCAATCAATAAAAAAAGTGAATACTGAATCTTATCTTATTCAGTATTCTGGGATATGTTATTTTATTTTTGCTCTGCAACCAGGATTAAGGTATGGCTGAATAAAAATATGACCCAAGTATAAGCCACTCATCCACGCTTCAACTTCCAGGCTTCAAAACGCGCCACCATTTCGAATAATCGACCATAACCTTCGTCATACTTCACTTCAGAAACTCATCCGGCGTTCCAAGGCTAAAATATTACAAGAAACCGACACCCTGTCACATGTTAAATTTGGGTAATAAACAATATTTATGCCCGGAATTAACCCTAAGTCTTCGGAACGGCTTTATCACTGCGGTTAATGCTCTTTATTCCCAAGTACAGCTCAATCATATTGTCAGGTTTATCCACCAGACCCCACCTCATCCCATCGTGTTAGAAAAGACAACGTTAGGGGAAATGTTTTCCAAAAAACTAATTCGATTACCTTTTATATTGCAGGCCTTACCCACCCCGCTTTCATATATTTTTACGCACTGCCATTGTAATTCATTACCCTTCAAACGCTGAGACAATCACAGTCGGAATGGGCCGTGGCAGCAGCCAGAAGTATATATTGAGTGGTTTATTTAAATTGGAACCATTTGGTCTTGCTTCAAGGGCGAGCACATTAGGACTCGCAATTGTCAAATTAGCATTTTTATGCCGGACATGAAGTCCTGGGATTACGGTTAAAAGCCATGTCGATTAGCATAAATTCCGTGGGCGATGTAAATGATTTCTCTAACAGTCCGTAACGGGTCTTTTCTCTTGATTCTTCGGTGCGAGGCATGGTGGTTTGAGTCGTGTTTTGCTTGATTTTTGAAGTGCAGTGGTGCTTGGCAGTGCAGGTCGGGACTGGTTCCACTTGGTGTGGTTTCGCAAGTTTTCGAAAAGAATAAGGATCGATTAAAAGACGTCAGGGGTTAAGATTGTTCGGTACTTGTTTTAACTCTTTAAACAAAGAATGGGTAATTAAAAGTATTTAACTACTTAAGATTAAAGGAAAGGTTTCTAGCTAGTGGTACTTAAATGTTTAACAAAGAAACTGCATATTGTTTCGTAGAATTTTCACATATAAATTATGTTCGCTTCTATTTATTTCAAAATGTCTGGCACACAAAAACAAAATTTTGTGGATTCTTTTTGTATTGTTGGTGTAAATACGATTACTTTTCTTTTGCTGTATTTTTGAAGTTCCATACTTCTTGTTAGTATAGATTGGGACAGACTCCATTTGTGTAATTCTACTTGTTTCGTAAAGGAAAAAGATAGCTTCATTGACATTAATGGCTTCGTCAGTTCAGTACTTGTTTTGACTCTTCAAACAAAGGGTAGGTAATTCGAAATGTTTAGTGATTTAAACTATAAAAAGAAAATTTCTCAAACTGTGACACACAATACTTAGATGATAAAGTGGATTTAGTTTCTTACCTTATTAACTCACTTTCTTCGTTTAGTTATGTTCTAAAAATGAAAGCAGTTTAAACTAGTTAGATGGATTAGTTCGTAGAACATATAAAATTTAAGCCCCTTTGAAACAGTAACAAAACAAGTGAATTGTTACAATAATGTTGTATGATAAAAAACAATAGCCATTTTAAATTGATACTATTATAGTATAGCTCTCTTATGACTATATTTAGATTGCTTTTATTTTATAAATTGTGTGTCTATTCCTATAGATGATTGAGAAGTGTCGAGATACAAAGATCGCATTTAACTGCTCTTCGAAATCTGAATTGTTCATACAGGAGGTCGCACTACTTTACTTATGTTTCCCATAAAGTACAGAAAATAATCAGTTTCATTCATAAATACCCGGTTGATAATTATTATGAAGATTTTTATTTTTAATTATAGGCGAACTAGAAGGATTTTCTTGATATTTGTTTCAGATTTTCAAATCGCTTATAAGCTTAATTTGTTTGTATTAATTTTGAAATTTCTAGAAATAGCACTTCTGAAATCCTCATAATTTGTCGAAGTAAAAAGAGTAGGGTCATAAGAAGTGTGCTTTATATTAAATAACACTTTTAGAAGAGTTTAATATAGTAAAAAGTTTTATCATTGGAAAGCAAGCTTTTAATGTTAAGCTAAACTTTACATGCATTATGATAGCAAAAAGTTACACACAAAGACAGAACCATAGACAATGGTGAAGGGTATGCTCCCACAACTACATACACTTGTATCTGAAACTTCAAGCAAGAATATTTCGTGGACACTGGAGTATTTGTAAACACTGAAGTGCAAAATTAAAATTCCGCATTGGTTAGTTTGGTTGTCACTATTATTATCATGCCGATGCAAATATCATTTTAAGAGTATATAAAGGAGCACTTTTTGATTGATGTACTAACTTTGTTATGTTTTGGAATATTCATCTGATTTGGTTATTAGAATTCAGCATTGCTGAAATTCATACCTTAGCATCAAGCGATTCCGTTAATCCACAAATGAAACTCATAATTCTCCTCGTACATGATAGTATATTTGAGGTTTCAAATTTAGCCTGCGCCAGCTCCAATTATTTATGCAAATGAGGTAATAATTTATCCTAGAGCTGCAAGAATCACAAATCACAAATGAAACATTAGTGTTCTGTTATTCCTCCTACGGCCAATAATATATATATATATCAATGTCAAGAAAATCAATAAATGTTGAAATAAAATAGAGAGACTGTAGTTAATCGGTAAAAGCGTATAGATGCTCATCAGGGTAAGTAAAATCTATACGAACCGTTAAAAAATTAGTGAAATCATGTTTTCTGCTGGCATAAAGCTAAAAACACTGTACTTTACCACGAACATTACGATAAAACAAGAATTTGAATAAAATATATATATATATATATATATATATATATATATATATATATATATATATATATATATATATATATATAATTCTAGTTACGTCAAGAAATGTTGCTTATCATTATATCAAATAAATTCAATTAATAATATTTGTTCATTTCTTTCGTATTAATTTCCATAAAAATTCTTGTTGGGAATTTTAAAATTGTCCATTAATTATCAAATCAATTTTTTTATAATTCATAAACCAATTCAGACAAATAGTATTATTTATAAATATCTTTCTTTTTTCAAAAAAAAATCTATTGATTGATAGCAATAGTATCTTAACATGCAATTAAAAATTAATGCTTTATAAACATTTTACTAAGTGCCAATAAAAAAATTTTTGATTTAATTATGGGTAATGTTTTGTAAATTGATCGAGTTCACCTCTGAAAAAACAGTATTCTTATTTTAAACAGAGAAGAAAACTATATGTGTTTTTTAAATCGCTACAATCTTCAAGCTATATGAATATCCTTTCATGCATTTTATATTCTTGTTATTTTGTTTATAATAGAAACAGAACATTTTATTCATTAGCACTTGTAAGTTAACATAAAACATATAGAATATTTTTTTCTGAAGCTGTCGTAACAAAAAACTCGTCCAAATATTTGTAATGGTCAGCGACAATCACTGACCATAACTACACTGATTCACTCAATACTGCGAAGATTCTAATAAAGACAAATTTTTGTTTAAAATGATGACTTTATCAGATCATAGTTATAACCATTTTTCAAATAACATTATTTAAATTCACATTTATGACAATTTTATTCATAAAGAGGAAATATTTTTTGCATGATTTCAGTTCGATTATTTAATTTCTATTTCAATGATGTATTAATTAAGATTGCTTATTTATTAATTCTTTGGTACACTGCTGAAAAAGGAATACACTATATAAACAGAATTTTTCTCAATGAAGCAAATTAAAAAAAAATAAAAGGTGCTCCACTGATTCTATCATAACCATGATCATTTTGTTAATATCATTATACAAATTCAAATTATTGATAAGTTAATCCGAAAAGAAGAAATACTTATATCATGATTTTAGTTCGACAGTTTAATTCTTATTTTAAAGTTTTATTCATTCGAATTATGCGTTTATTAAGACTTTATCAAGCTTCTGAATGTCTGAAAAGGTAACTGCATTGTAAAAATTCAACTTTTCTTGATGACGCAATTTTGCTTGAATTCATAAAATTGATTCAATGTTTTTAAATACTTTAGTACAAAATCATCCCTGTAATAAATTAATGACAAGGAGAGGGTACGACTTGGGAAATTCAGTTCGGGATGAAACTTGGCATATTAGTAGAATACATTTAGGGTGTTCACCCATTAATCTAATAAAGTGCAATGGCCAGCCAATTCCGAGAAAATGGCCCTCAAACTTAGGCCACAGCTTATATACCAGTAAGTGATCACCAGCAGTCAGCGATCAAATGGCTCAGGTGTCAGCGCGCCCCACTACGCTCCGCTTGGTCAACGGTTCGGTCCTAGCAGTGTTTTTTTTTTTTTCATTTTTATTTTTCCAAAATTATTTCAAATTAAATGAAAAATTAAAAAAATATTTTAAATGAAATATTAATTATTTTTATACATAAAATAACTGTTCATTCATATGATAATTGAATTATAGTTAAAATTTAATGTATAAGCAGTAAACTAATTATAAACACATTTTTAATGGTGATAAATGATAATTATATTATGCACATAATGAAGCATTTTTGTTTAGGCTTTATCATTCAAAAATTTTAGAAATTCATTCTACATTTATTAATTAATTTTAAATTTATCTTTCGCTTACTACAAGCAATTCATATTTCTACATTTAATTACATACAAGAACCAGAGTAATAATTATCATGAAAAAAAAAGGAAAAAATATTTTTAAAATTAAAAATATTTAATTCTTGTACGATTGACGATTGTCCACAAGAACAACGGTCCTTTATATGATTTTTGTACGCTTCCATCTTCAATATTCGATAAACTAGCAATGTATTTATTCATAGAATATTTTAACTATGTGTATCATCTAATTTAATCAAAAAACGATATGAAACACTTCAAAATCCAAGATGAATAACCACGTTTGTTCAGAGTTTCTAAGGGAATAAGAGTAGCACTATAGAAGAATTTCATAAGATAGTGAGTAAAAACAATTACACATTTGTCTCTTTTCAATCATTGAAATTTTGTACTATATGCCTAGGCATGTAATAAATTAACAGCTGCTCTCTACTATTTACATTCGATCATTAAAATATTAGACTCCACAAATGTATTCAATGCATTAACAACTGCTCTCTTTTGTTTTCAAGATAAGGTAAAAACGAAGTATTTGTAAATATAAAAACACAATAATTTAAAACTTTTTTGATTTTAAGATTACAATTTTAATTACAGTTATTATTTATCACCATTAAAATGTATTTATAATTATTTTACTGCTTATAAATTAAATGTTAACTATAATTCAAGTTTCATATGAATGAACAGTTATTTTATGCATAAAAATAATTAATATTTTAATTAAAAAATATTTCTTTAATTTCTCCTTTAATTTGAAATAATTTTAGAAAAAATAAAAATGAAAAAAAAACACTATTAGGACCGAACCGTTTACCAGGCGGACCGTAGGCAGGCGCGCTGACACCTGAGCCATTTGGCCGCTAACTGCTGGTGATCACTTACTGGTATATAATCTGTGCCCTAAGTTTGAGGGCCATTTTCTCCGAATTGGCTGGCCATTGCATTTTACTAGATTAATGGGTGAACACCTTAAAGGTATGCTACTAACATTCCAAGTTTCATCCCGAACTGAATTTCCCAAGTCGTGCCCTCTCCTTGTGAGCTACAGAAGAAATGAAGTGCTTAAATATAAGTTGAAATTAATGATTAATGCTTTGAATGAATTTATTTGATATAAAAAAACTTTGAAGTGTAAAAATAATGATAAGCAACATTTCTAGAGATTAGAAATGTATTTATTTTTAAAGGATAAAGACACTAAGACATTGTTTCCGAAGCTGCATCCTGTTTTAATATTTATATGATTTGTGCCATAGCTTTTTTAAACAGAATTACGTACAATTTTAGAACACTAAGTTTCATAAACAGATTAATTTGAACATTTCATGAAAGAAAAAAAATTATGTTTTATGGAATAACATATTTTATACCTAATCATCTGACTTTCAGCTTAAAAATAGCATCAGATTACCATACATTTCCTAAGATTTATTTCTAAAAATATTTTAGATTCCGTGATAGATGACATTGTTCCCGAAACTGCATTCTGTTTTAATATTTATATCATTTGTGCTATAGCTTTTTTAAACAGAATTACGTACAATTTTAGAACACTAAGTTTCATAAACAGATTAATTTGAACATTTCATGAAAGAAAAAAAAATATGTTTTACGGAATAACACATTTTATACCTAATCATCTCACTTCCAGCTTAAAAATAGCATCAGATTACCATAAATTTCTTAAGATTTATTACTAAAAATATTTTAGAATCCATGATAATGAAAGAGAGTAGCAATTACATCTCTAGTTGATAGATTACTATGACTCTAATTAAGATCTTCTTGCAGAGTATATCCCAGCCTTAGAAACTGAAAAAAGAACATTATTTTCTAATTAGATTCTTTAATGATAATTTACTAAATATAGATAGTATTATTAAGCACACATTACTAAATCAATGCACTTTTATTTATTATATCAATAAACTTTTGCGAAAGATTTAAATTTAAAACGTTGTAATAAGAATGCACATTTTGGTATTGTATATTCGTGCATAATTTTTTTATTATTCCCTGCATCATGCTACAATTATCAGATATATTTAAGTTTTAAAACCTGATATTTTGAATATTGGTAATGTTGTTTTATTCTAAATGTCTTCCTTTAGACGAATTTGGAAATTAATTCTTTGTCATGAAATTTTCTTGTAATTATTTCATTCTTATTGGTAAGTTTTCAATATTCTCTACATTTTATAAGGCAATTTTAGGCAAGGATTTTAGTTGTTCTATATTTGGTTTCTAAATTTTATATTTGAAATAAATTCGATGGATTTTCTCCTTACTTAACTGTCTAACGCTGTTATTTCAAGTCACCGAACAGGAAAAAAATCTTATATTAGATGCTTGATTTGTCTGTTTTGATTCAGCCGACTGAATTTAATTTTTATTCTTCTTAACTATTTTTGCGATGCTATTCCAAGTCACTATGCAAGCAAAAGTATTTTATGCGAATAAGATTTCTGTGAAACCATCGGGAATTTGGAGAATGTGGTTTTATATGCATTAAGCATTCTGTAGTAGACTGCAATCGAGTGAATTTATTTTCCCATAGAGATAAGCCCGAGCTGACTGAAACTTTGATTTTTGTTATAGATTACATAGCATAAACTTCGGATTCTTAAAAAAATTAATGTTACACTCAAAACGTTTTGAAAATAAATCTATTTACTCGGTTATTCATAGGATTGCCATGCACATGCCATGCTTTAATATTTCGAGTCAAATTATTTATTTCTTTTGCTTCCTCTTTTCTGATAGTAATTTTCTCTAGATGAAACTCAAAGTGAAGAAAGTTTCTCCGGAATACCGTTTCTTACAGTTAATACGCACTTTTCCTGACTAAAATACAGACTTGTGTGGTCCATTCCGCAGCGAGAAACGTTGCAAATTGGATTTCCCTGGGTAAATTTCTTTCATACTTCAATTTAACAAAGGCTGCTTCTTTTTATACGGAAATACTGCGGAAGATCTTCCTACGAGCAATAAAATGGTTCTTGCCCTGAAAATATGCATTTCTTTCATATAAGCGTCCAATTCAAAATAAGGCTTTTAATAATAAAATTATATTATTTTAAAAATATTTTTAATAGTTAAAGATTTATGAAAAACTACACCTTTATTGTTATTCTGAAATATATTTTTTTATTTCTATGATGTATATATTAAATTATTTTCTGCAATCTGCCTTTCAGATGTGTTCAATTAAGCGTACTCGCAAAGCTTAAAATAAATATATAGTTTTGTTTTACTATACTCTGGCAAAAAACTAAAAAGAATCTCTACAGAACTTCACTTGTCATTTTTTTACATAATTCAGCTTTTAAGTCAATAAATCGAATACTCAAATACTCAATTCAAATGAGGGACAGTTTGGAGCATTGGATTATTTTTGAAATTTAAAAAGATGCAATACGGAATCCAAAAAAAATTCACAATACTTTATTTACTTATTTATTATATGTAAATCCTAAATTTAATCTTAAAGAACAATAATATTTTATATTTAAATCACTCAATTTCTCACGTTCATTATTTTCCCATAAATAAGCACGTATTTAGGAATGAATCTTTTCTAATTAGAAATAGCAAATCACAAGAAGGATTTCTTTGTATCGTAGCATTTCTACCTCTTTCTTACGACACATTTTCATATTGTTAAACATTTTATGTGTCACTTTCATTGAATGAGCTTATTAGCGACGAATAGGTACGTTACTGTTTCTACCACTAGAAACAAAATAAAAATAATATTAATATTAGTAATAATTAGTATTATAGTCATAATTGTCTTGTCACAGACATGAGTAGTTAACTGATTGGGGAGAAAGTTAAGGGTAAATTACCTTGGGCAGTGGTGACGACTCGGTGGTACTTTTTGTAAAAATAATTATATTTTTATTTTATTTTTAGTACCTGAAACAAGGATAAATAAAAGGAACACAATAGTGTTTGGGAAACTTGACTAATTTTGTAAGTAATTTCTAAATTTTTTTGCATACCCATTACACTCCAGAGCACTTTTATGTGTCTCTAAATCCCCCTTTATTTTCCCACCCAGTCGCCCACCATTGACTTTGGAGAATATTTAGCTAATTTTTAAATTTCTAATTTTAAAACATATTTTGACTTATACTCAGTTATAAAGTGATGGATTTTTGATAAGATGTCTTAAGAAAACAATTAAATCTAAACTCTAACAAGTCATATGCATTTTTTTCAGTTAGTATTTAAAGTATCTAAGAAAGAATATTTAAGCATGAATATTTATCAAGAGAAAGAATATTTAAGTAAGAATATTTATCAAGAGAACGAATATTTAAGCAAGAATATTTATCAATAGAAAGAATATTTAAGTAAGAATATTTATCAAGAGAACGAATATTTAAGCACTAATCAAGTGACAAAGGTTTTAAGAAGGTTGTAAATAGGCTATTCTTTCCTTCTCGCTCCCAGACCGTAGTTGTTGGTGAAGAGGCTTTTTATTTAAATAAATAGCACAGCCATAGCGAGGTTTTACCAGAAAATTTATGTTCAGCTCACATTTTTAAATTAATTTAGATATTTATTAAGTTAAAAATCAATAAGCTGGCATTACGACATTTATTTCAATTGTAATTATTCACCTTTTATCAATGTTAAGTTTAAATTCTTTCAACAATAAATATTATATCTATTTTTCATAGCTATCATTCCAACCTTCTTCAGTGGCTGTAACCAATAAACAATCTTTTTTGTAGCGCAAAAGTTTTCGGCTTTTGTGAAGTTGATATCTGTCGAGTTATAGAAGCAATATGTGCACACCAGCCGACTACTGTTCTTCGAATTTTATATTGACAGTATCAGTTCAGCACAGATGTGAATGCTCACTGGAAACAAATAATGTATATTTTAGTAGCAGTGTTACTTGTCTGAATTTTTATCTTGAGTTATAGCTTTTTTTTCATTCACACAAATTTTTAAAATCCTAATAAACTGAGGCCAATATTATGCAACTCTGAGATTTTTGAAGTTGATATATACCTACTATTGGATCACACATCTCTTGAAACGTCAGTATTGTAAAGTTTAGAAGGTTAATAGCTTGTATGTCAAACGGAATAATTTGCTTATTGGTCTAACTATTAGTTCTGCCTAAGTTTTTACTATTATGAAAGAAATGCGAGTATTTATTCCGGTTACTGTTATCTTTATACTCCGTCAGAAACACGATTTTAACATATAGAGGCATATTAACCGAAGTTATACTTCCAGCCGATCGCAATTCCTTCTTGTCAGAAGGAAGAATTCCTTCAGTCGTCAAGAATTACTAATTATAATGAAAATATGTCAGCAGTAATTATGAGGCATTACATGCGAGAAAAAGAAAGACAAGTTACAAATTTACGCTATATTGTGCATTCGCTATTCCGAACTTATTTCATTTCAAAATAAAGCAAAAAATCGCATCTCATTTAAGAGCTTTTCCTTGTAACAATAATAAAGTCATTTTTAGAAATTCAGTGTCTGAAAAGATGTTTACAAACTTCAAAATTTGTCTGAATAAGCAATTTATGCATGTTTATATAATGAATACTTTATCATTCTGTGCAATTTTTGTAGGAGTATGCCTTATGAATATGAAATTTATTAAAATTTTCTAAGCAGTCTATTTCACTTATGTCTATATAACGAAAGTTTTGTGATAGAAATATTTGATATTGATAATGACATAGGAATTAAGATGTTATGGATGTTTACTTGAAAAACGTTTTCAGAAGGTTGTATTTTTCTGTTTTTTAAACAAATATAAGACAGCAATTCAGCTATAATAGATATATGCAATTTAAGATAGGTATCTATCTTCCAAGAAAGATAGGTATCTAATCATAAATATATTATTTTAAAATAAATATTTCATTTTTAGGAATATTATTTTGAAAGGTGTTTTGTACAAGCATTAATAAAAAATGTTTCTACCTAACTTCTTTAATATAATTTGTAAATTTCATATTATTTTAGTTTTTCAGAAAGTTAATTACAGTCGAAAATTTCTCGCCTTAAACTTCATCTGTCTTATTTCTGTTATCCATATTTAAAAATTAATTAAACATTCATCAAAACATTGAAAAATGCAATACTTGTAATGAATCGATAAGTGCGGTACACACATTATGAAAATCCAGGATCTTTTAAGTTAGATAAAGAATATATGGGTACGTGAAGTGTTTTTCACTATCACGAAAGCTTAAAAGTTTTTGAGACAATATAAAATGAAATTTTCGGTTTCTTCATGGTCCAGTAATTGCACATGATCAGCGTTTATAACTCACTTGTTGTTCGAGAAGAAGGAAGATTAAAAGCCAAATTCGTTGCCGCTTAAGAAGAAAATGTTGTTGGCCTAAGATCGCAGAATCCTTCAAAGGATTACGAAAGATGAAAGAAGTTCTGCTGTAGAAATTACTAATAGTTAAGCTTTCTACTTTTAAAACTATTAGAACTATCTTCGTTCAATTTAAACGAAATAAATGGCACAAGCTCTTTCTCTTTTCGTAGAAAAGTAGAAGGGAAAAAGCCACATTGTCTATCTAATTATAAACATATTAAAACTATAATGCTAAAAGTTTATGTGAATCATTTACAATGTATTGAAATAGTGCGAAATTCATGATGAGAGGCTTTCTTCGATATTTAACCCTTAAATGCCCGGTATTGCATTTAAGAAACATAAGCAATTTTGTCTTCTAAAATCTTGAGAATAAGACTGGAATTCTAATGCCTGTTCTTGCGAATAGGATACATATTGGAAATTTTATTAAATCAATTAAAACATTCAGATGGCAACCTGAGTGCTGATAAAAAATAAAAATAAATCGATGCTTTTCATTTGAGGCTGCATCTTTTTTGCCTTCTTTTACGCTTGAGAATACCATATTTTATTCCACAATGTTGACGGAAATTCCTCGTCCGTATTATTAGTAATAAAAATTTATCTGTGTTTAATATTATAGAATTTTATGTAGGAAATGTTTTTCTGAAATGAAGCTCAATATTGTCAATTGGTAACAAACTGTTTTTTAGCCATAAACCGTGCTTAAAAAAATTGGATTTTTTGAAGCACTTTTTCCCATGTTTAATTCGTGAAATGAAAGTCAAAACACATTTTTAAATCACTTTTTAATAAAATAAGGCTTTTAAGGGTTAATGTAAACATGAAACAAATAAGAATCTTCAGGCAATTTAAATGTTTTTTTAGTTTGTTTGGTAAAATTTTAACATCAATCAGCTCAAATATAATACTGGATATTAATATCTTACTGCATTTCGAAGCTTTCGTAATAAAAGCTTTTCCGTCTTTAAACAAATCGAACTCCCTTCTACAAATTAACAGCTCATAATACTTAAAAAATTCATCTGTAACTTCATGCTTTGCTGACTAAGTTTGATAAGGATTGGGTGTGTGCCAGCAGCGGCGTTACACCGGTTAAAGCCCATTGAAGAATTTTGAAAAGTTTCCTTATAAGTACCTTCTATCCCACCAGGGGCACCACGAATTCGAGGATGAAAAACCGCCATATAAGAAAACGGGTTCTCGCTCCTGGTTGCGGGTGCATTAACGGTGCTTTTGCTGTTAGGGCCAAATCTTCGAAGATGGTTCTTACCCCAGTGAAAAAAGGGAAAGTCGCATGGACAGATCGTCTATTTTGCATTCGACTTCAGGTCTCGATTTTCTGTCTTGGCGACCGGTCTTTCAGTGTTGACCCGGATATCAATGTTCCTTTGTGATTATTAATACCTTCGACATTTCATACCAAACGTGAAGTATCAGCGAAAGTATAGTAGGTGTGGGAAGAGTAAAGGGGAGCGCTCTGACTGGATATCTGAGCAAAAGACGATACTAAATGCACACATTAAAACTGAAGAGGATTCTATCTGGTACTTATAGGAAGTACATATAGACACAAATTAAATCAATCTTGGAAATATATAGATAAATCATGACGCATAAAACAAAAATGGTGCTCTGTCTGGATATCTAAGCTAGATGGATGCAACTGTACACAAAAAAATTTCAATATAACTTATCTGGAAACCTACAGAGCATAAAAATATACAACAATTAAAGAGATCTTGGAGAAATACTGGAAAAACTTGAATAATTTGGAGAAGAAAAAGTAAAAAAAAAAAACATGTATAAATCAAGTATCCCTAATTACCCCTCCTTCCTCTGACTACATCTAAGTGATTAATTACTATGACCAATTACACCTTCATCCTGTTACGAAAGATATGTTTCATCATAGAAAGAAGCGAATAAATAAATTTCCCTCTGTGCACTGCCAACCAGGTGTTTATACTAATTTTCCTCAGGATTTCTTAAACATTTTTATAAACAAATATTCCATAAATATCTAAACAAATTTTATATAACAAAAATTTATCACTAATCTTTGAATTTCTCTACGTTTCTAACGAAAATTCTTATAGGAAAAATATTGTCAACTCATTATAAGTTTCCGAAGCAATAATATAGACCTTCCAATATTAATGAATTTTAGTAAATTCAAAATATTCCCTCATGAATACAGAAGAAACATAGTCTTATTATTATTATTATACTTAAAATAATCGTTTTAATTACGCCAAAATTGAATGAAAACACACGAAGAATAATTTAATTAAGACAATCACATTCCTCGGTAATATAGTGTGTTTAAAAATTCAAAGAACTTAACCTAAATTTTTTCAAAATTTTCTTGTTACTTCATTATTAAGAAATATCAACTCTTAACCAATACAAATGTGATTAAATTCTTAATGCACATGAATAATTTCTTAGTAGGAAATACTCATGAATTTGTAGAATTTATAATTTTAAAGTAAAGTTTATATTTTTGAGTTTTATATCTTGGAAGGTATTAGTTAAATTATTTGGTAAGTTTTAAATTTAAAAATAGCAGCATCTAACATTCTAGTGTCTCAATTATTTTTAGAAAATTGAAAGAATAAGGTTCGTAGTTAACTTAAAAATTTCAGAAAACTAAAATTTATCACTAAAAAGATATTTTTGATAAAAATAAATAACACCACAGCATATCCCCGAACTCAGAACTTAAACAGCTCCCTGTCGGTTGGATGAGTAAAAAACACAGTATAAAAAAACAAAATAAAAACACATAAAAGAGAACATAATTATACATAAACAAAGAAGAATAGAGGTTTACAATCCGAGTATAATATAAAACATATATACAAGAGGAGTTATCATATGAGTGCAGTGAAAGGATTGAATGTTATCTTTATTACAATGTTCCATACAGTTGCAGCTGCATGATTCGGAGCTGTTAGGGTTGTTCGTATTCAGTAAGAAATTATTTAACTTCCATAATCAATAATGTATATCACAGAAATAACGCGTATAGTCAACTGTAGCTCAAAAGTAATTATATGAATTTTTTCAATGAACTGGAATGCCATGGATATAAGATGTTTCGAGTATTAATAATACGGGAAATTGACCTTTGACATCCTTGTTACTGAATGACACGATCGCAATAATAAATAACAAGGTTACAGTTACAAATTGGACATCACCGGCCCTTGCACATTAGGAGGAACGTCCGGCAAAGCAAATGTGGCCAAAACAAACACGCTATTATTCTATTCCCAGGTGAATCGAAATACGGCATACTGAATCGGACCACTTCTTACCCATGTACTTGTAGTGCTACTCCGGAGAATAAATAATATGGGAATAATACTAATTAATAATTTGGCCCGTCCTTGGAAAAACAAATTTCGAGCCATTGGCAGTTCCAAAGAACGCCAAAGTTCAGATGTGTTCATGCTCCAATATAATATTTTCTTCAGATACTTTAAATCCTCCATCATTTATGAGGCGCAGTCCAGAAGGAAATATCGAATAATAACTAAAAATAATATGACGGGAGGCTGTCTCTTTCAAACAACCGTGATGTTAAAGGCTTAGGACTACTTTACACACGTGACTCTTTTGTTCCTGGAATTTCCTCGATTTCTCGTTGATACTCACGATTCTTTTTTTTGTAACTTCTGTTTTTACCTTTTATCTCCAAAATAAGACATTAGTTATGTTTCTAACATATGTAGTTGCCGATATATAGAGGATCTCGCATACAAAGTTTTATGTGGCGTTTTGGTGTGCGAATCAAATTCCTTTCTGAGACACCAATGGGAGGAACGTAGTCCTACGTTAAAACTGAAAAACAAATATTGAAACCAAAAACAAGAAAAATACATCATGTTAATAGAAATAGTTATATTTCTCTTTTAAAAATAGGCAATTCAAACTTCCCTGAACAAAAGTATTTTAATTATTAGTTTAAAATTTGAAATTCATTGGAGGCCACTTGGCATGAATGTTTATAGCAATACTAAAATTTTGGATGACCATAAATTATATTCCTCCTTACTTACACATGATATCATAATTAATTAATAAAAGCTGAAATGGGAACATTTGAAGCATATTTTATGGAAACGTTATAGTATTTTTGTCTCATTTGATGTCTAATTATAAAACATTTTATTAGATATGATCGCTGAATTTATTTAAACAAGCTAAACATTGTTAGAACTATATGAAAATCTATATTTGCATGCACCTTCAAATGTAGGAATGCATAAATACAAGAATGGAAAATAATCATTAGCTTTTATTTACATTATTCATCCTGAGCATGGTGTTACAGAATAGAAAAGTCATTATTATAAACTCATAAAATTGATATTTCTCAATACGTTAAATTGCTCTTTCACTTAAAATAATTGCTTAGTAACTTCCTTAAAGTAAACTTCCTTGAATGCATAACATTTAAGCTAACTTACATAATTAATTAAATGAGTACTTGATATATAACTATCATATAAATTTTAAAGAATTTATTATATAAAATTCGCTATTGCCTGTATTAAAATAATCAAATGCCACTATATTCAGATACATTACTTTGCGTTCCTTAGATTTTATCTCCATTAAATTTAATGAGCTATTTTAAAAGAATTTAAAAATTTATCTTCCCAGTTTCATCTTAAAACTCAATGACTACAAATTCGACTTCTGAAATAATATTTTAAAAAGAATTCTCCAATTTATTCCGAAAATTATTCTTTCAAATCATTCTAATAATTCGCCTGCTGCATCTGAGTTAAAAATATTCCTATCGTCATTTTTGAAAACATTGAAAATGCCTGGATCACAACTCATTCAAGAACTTTATCTCTGCAGCAACTAAGACATTATGAATTCATAGCAGAGTTCTTGCATTTTACAAGGTGATAATGCCATCCTTCTTAATTGCTGGGTTTTCTATTTTCTCAATCGGGTGGGGTAAATCTCGCTTTATAGTTGTTTGTCACGAATCCCCTCTTTAGAAAAGGCGCTAATTACTATACATTGAGCTAATTGTTAGGAATCTTTCGCGTCAGATGTTAATAATTCTTAAAGGAATAGTTGATTAGTCAGCGAAAAAGAAACGAAAATTGGAAGCACCCAAATTAGTAGACACGGATTTTGAAAGTGAAATTATCTTTAACTGCTATTTCGCTGAATGGTTTTATCAATACGATGTCGTTCTCCAGAAGTGTGAACTCACTGGCAATCACACAGTTTGTGAAATTATTGATGGTGTCGAGAAACGTGAATATTTGATGAGGAAGCGAAGTGCTCTGTAGAACGTATGTATAGAAAAGTCAATGATTTGTTGAATTATTAGCCTTTCCATCTTTTCGTTCAAAACAGGCTGATTATTATTCTAAATGTGGTTATGAATTATGCTACTTGAGAAATATATTAGATAACTCGAATTTCAGAAATATCTAAACGAAGAGGATAAATATAGTATGCGCATTGTTTCCTTAAAATGGCGAATTGTTTACTTATGATTCTGCATTAATTTTAGAAGCAAACTATGTCGTTTTTATGCGCAATTTGATCACTCCAAATAGAATTTATAAATAATTTATCATTATATATTATTAATCGTTTAATATATTTGATGTCCTTATATATGGTCATTATTCCAATATATATCCGATAACGCATGCCCAAATGTATTAATGCGAGTTGATTATTTAAAATTACTGCCCCTGTTCGGGCAATGCCTGTATAATTTTTTTTATTGTACCCAATAAATCCCGTCCTCCACATGCTGGTGGAGGTCTCCCCGCTGGTCCTCTACCAGCCTTGCACCCTTTTTTGGGTAGGCCGGGCCAGTGTGGGTATTTTTACGCCACACCAACGGGAGGGCGTTTGACCACTACCTATGATTTGGCGTGCAACAGGCCCCATACACGGCGGATCTTCGGTGGAATCGGGTTTCGGGCCTGGAGCCCTCCGGCCCCAAAGCCGGGACCTTGCCACTAGGCCACCGCGGCCCTCATTATTGATGGAAAAAAAGAGTTGATAAATGATTTATAATATTTTAAGTGTTCGATGCTTGTAATAAATGCTATAGCAGTAAAATAAAAATTTAACTCTTTTTAGCTAAGTAGTTATGATGTATTGGTTTGATCATCATTATCATTTGAAGATGCTGCTTGAAGAACTGATGTTCGGCAACTTATAAATTCAATAACTTATACGACAGTGATTCTGAAAGGAGAATTGTCAATAAGATAGTAAACAATATTTCACGATATTTGATCGTCATTTGAAATGTTTGCTTCGAATTTTATCAATTAGATAGTTTACAAAGATCCAATTAAATTT
>BGPR01000074.1:262304-295381 GCA_013235015.1 Araneus ventricosus
TTCGCCCAGGCGAAAAAGGAATCCCTAAGAAAATCCCATAAAAGTCGCTTATCGTCTGGCAAGACGTGACGTTCCCCTGTCGTCGGCATATTTAATCACAGCAAGTTTTCTGTGGACTCATCCCCAGACTCGGTGTTGTCCGAGCCACTGGGGCGAGTACGCAATTTCCGGAAATATGAAACCCTCTTCACCGGAGCATGATCTTCATTACCTTGATTGCCCAGACAACATCCTGCAGGATGAATTTCCTGCAGAATTTGCTCAAGCCTCGCTCACAAGCTTTTTTACTCCCTTCTTTTACCGTTTATTCTTGCTTGTATGTACACGATTTCCGTCTCCTGTAAGCAGCGGAGCGATATATTATTACTTCGATTACTTCCGTGTGTGCTTGCTATTGACTTGGTCCTTTATTAGCCAACGATGTCTTTCTTCTGCCTTCTAAATTTTATTTTCAAAGTTTTTGTCAATTTTTTATTGTTAGAATAGCTTTTTCGTTTATTTAATCTTGGCTGGATATTTTTTTTCATTTTAGTTTGAATTGAATATAAAAGAAAAGAAAATGTATTCATAGTCGCTCGATAAAGGTATAATTTCTGATTCTCTGAAAATATTTTAAGGATACTGGTATATATTATCCTTTTTAAATGTTTTATAACTTTGCACATTTTAAGGGCATTATTATAAGGTTTTATCGAAATATTTTAAATATAATTTTATTTATACTGGAAACAAAAGATATTTCGAAATATTTAGTACATCGTCTAATGATGATTATAAAATTAATACAATTGTCGATTAAATTAACACCATTTATAAACATTGGTTATATTCACAAACATCGGGTAGAAGAAAATTAGTTTCTATTATTAAAACTTGATATGCAACTTTTAGCAGTGTAAAGTGTCATTTGTACTAAACATAATTTTATGTTCTTCACGAAAATCAAAATTTTAGCCTTAGATGTTGCGAAAGGAAATCGTAGTAACCAACTAGTTATCTGATACGCACTTGCATTATATACCTGTAAAATTTATAGACATTCAGTACCTCTTTTCTTTCTTTCTTTCTTAAATGTCTTCTTTTTCAAAATAAGATCATTCACAACAATACTTAAGCCTTTGAATAATAACGGGACATATGCGTCCCACTAACATTTTAAAATTACTACCGGTATAAAAATTGTTTGAAACTCATTGTAATATAACCCAGTTACAGAATAAGAGCAATTGTAGACAGTTAATCTTTAATTACCTAGATGGTACAGCCTATTTTCCCTCCAAAAGGTACTGTTTTCACTGAAGGATTTTCTTCTAAGCATGTATTTTCGATAGTTTCGATCGATTAAAAAGCAATACGCATTTTTTGCTATAATATTGATGAAATATTGTAAATATATAAATAAGTTTTCGCACTAACTAATGATAATCAAGTTTCATGCATAAAAATGGAATGGTTTGGGGTTATGAGACTATTATGTCCAAGCCTTTTGTTTAAACTCCTCTCGGAGAAAAAACCAAAACAATCAGTTTGGTTTATTTGGAGCCTATTATCTTGATTCGCATAGAAAATTGGATAAAAAAATATAAAAAATCCGCTTTCAAAGGGTTAACAATATACAGATATCTCTATGTTAGTTAGAACCACTATTTCTTGTTGACGTATCTGATTTTTGAAGAAGCTATCCTCTCTAGAAAAACACGTTCTGGCGACACTGAAAAGCCCCTCCAGAAATATCATTTTGTCAAGCTGGAGTATCAAAACCCTGAACAATTACTCAAACATTGTTAAAGATTTTGCAATTCCAGACTGCTTGAGCGGTCTAGTATATATATATATAAAAGAGGAAAGTATGTGTTTGTTTGTTTGCTCGTTTTTTGGTTCCTTATACACGTCCACACCGTTGGACTTACGATGACCAAATTTCGCACAGTGAAGGATTAGCACAAGAGAGAGCTAAGCCCGTTAAAAATTATTTTAAAATTCGAATTCGACTTTTATTTATTTAATTAACTAACGAAAATTGAGCTATTTTTAGACGTTTCTCACCAATAACTTCTGAAATACTCATGCTACGAAAATTATTTTTACATCACCTTATTGAGCAAAACATTATATTTTTAATGATGTCAATTTAATTGCTGTACATTTTTTTTCTCTAACTGTAATTGACGTTTCAAAATTCATTTGAAGCGCAAATTGTAGCAATGTTTTCTATTGTTATAAAATCAAATTTATTGTGTCATCAAATCTTTTATTCACGTGTTTTTACCTCGGTTAAACTTAAGAAAATATTGCTTTTTTTCGGTCAATGTAGACTTCTTACTTCCGCTTTTTATTTCGTAGCATGCACTTAACTTCAGTTTTATTTCGTAGCTTTTAATATGCACACAAATATCCAATGACGTTAGTTTAGTTATTACGTGATGTTAATTTCATTTCGACTTTATTTATAGTATTAACAGAGAGTATTTATATTTAGTTTTTATTCGCCTAACTGAGGTTAAAAGTATTCCTTTTGTTCGAGCATTCCTCTTCATCGAAATGCTTTCGAGTGAGAATTGTTCTCGAGCGATTGTGATTTTCTTTATTTCATTTATAAAACATTTTATTTAGAAGCTTCGCAGTAAACAAGTTATACAGTATAAGCATATTTGCACATTGTAAAACTGTATTAGTTATTTACCTATATATTGTTTAAAATAAATGGGTTTTCCTAATTTTCTCGCGTTTTCATTCAAACTACGCTGTTATAAGGTGATAAAAAGGCTATAGTTAAATGTTTTAATTCAACAAGAAAAGATCCAAAGAAGATTTACGTCTGTTGGGGAAAGTTGGTGACTATATGTTTAGAGCAAAAAAAAACAGGAGGCCGGTATATGAAAAAATACGGATCCCGAGCAACGTCGGGTTTTCAGCTAGTGGTACTATAGACTGTGACCAGGAACGGAACTCGCAAACCTGGATGTTTGAAAGTCGCACAATTACCACTAACGCATATGGATATGATTTTAAATATTGATAACAGTATAATTTCAAAGCATTCAAAACAGATGGAAATTATCCAAAAGCGGCACTTGTGCGTAAGAAAGGAAATACTTGTGTCATCTGTCTGGAAAAATTGTGTTCGCGATGTCTGCGGCACCTGAAATGGGCACCGGAAAAAAATTTAACTTAAAAAACACATCCTACGGCTTTGCTAGCAGTGGGATCCGGGACCTAGTAGCTTATCTTTCTCATTGAAAGTAAGGAATCTGCGCTTTTTAATTATTCAAGTGGAGAAGGAGAAATTGCGCTCACGAAGCCTGCGGCATCTAAAATAGGCACCGGAAAAAATTTGTTGATTTAGAAAAACATGCAATGGCTTCGCTAACAGAGGGAACCGTAACATAATAGCCTCGTCAGCTCTTTGAATGTTAGACTATTGAAGAAATTAGCGGAAAACAAAGGTGTGTAAGAGAATGTAAAAAAATATAAAGCATTTGCCAATAGAACCTTCGCTACTACCTACAAATGTTTTTCAGAACAACGAATAGTAAAGAATTAATACATTTTCTCAGTTGCAATATTTACAATTAGGAAGAAACACTCTAGATTTAACAAAAAAAGAATAGAATTATGCGAAGAATCAAAGGAAACCACCACGCAAAGTGAAGACAGAATTCCAAATGGTGAATTCGAAAATATGAACAAGCGACGCAACAAAATTCCAGCAAATTTATAAATCAATAAAAAAACGCTTAATTACTTTATCAAAAATATATAAAATCGCTAAATAAATCAAAATTCTATTTTAAAACATTTCATTAAAATTGAATTTTTAAATTTTAAATCCAACTTTAGAAGATGATAGAGTAGTCGAAAGCTACTCAGTTGAAAATAATCACATTGACCAAACTTCAGTGGCAACTATGCATAATAACCGGTTAATGTGATAAATTCGCATAAATTATCCACTTTAACCGGCTTGTTTGGTTATTATGCATACTAACCGATTATCCAAATTGACCGTAACATATACATCAATTCAAAGCCAGACCGATGATAATGAATACATCAACTCAAAATCTGCATTTCGATGCTAAAATACTATTTTCAGCTGGAAAAATGAGAAAATATCGTAGAAATAACTTAATCAGAATATTCAAGACGAATGTTTCTGCATATTTTAAAGGATGTCAGGGAAGTATCGTGTTGGACGGATATATACTAAACTGAATACCTAATGACGTTATAGTATAAATACTCTCTATATAATTTTCAAAATCGTTGATGGAAAGTATATTTTTAATTTTCTTTGTTTCACAATGGCATTTTATCATCCATTATCAGTTGTAGAGTTTTCCCTCAAATCGAGATTTTTTTTAAATTATCTTTATATCCATCTAAATAGAAAATATGCATTAGCATAAATTCCCAATTATTGAAAAAAGGCCAGAAATTTAAATTAAGTATCATGAAAGTCATCGAGCGATAACAAAAGCATTTCTATGCGTTGTTTACAAAGTCAAAAAATTAAATTTTCTGCGATGAAATTTAAAGTAGTGAAAAATATTGACTTCATGACTGTATGCATCCAGAGCTTAGATAAGATTAGAGTTTTGTTCCTCTAAATTAAAGAAAAACAAAAACTTTCCTTTGTAATATAGAAACGTTTTACCCTGGCGTAATTCAGTATTTTTCATTTAAGAAAAATGTGTATTAAGTTTAAACTTTTTGTTTGCCAAACGAAATGAACTTCATGCGATAAAAACAAATGCAATCTCATAACATTTTAGCTGTGTTTATAAATTATTTAGTCTCTCAGAGCAGAAAAATAAAACAAAGAATATATTAAACATCAGGGGAATATTGCTTTTCTGGGAGTCATTTCATATTTAAATACGAATTACTCTTTTAATTCTCATAGAAATAATTTTTGGAAAAACAGTGTAATAAAGTTTTTTTATTATGAGTATTTTATAAAAGTTTAATAGGTTAGTAAAATTCTGACAAATATTGTCATTTTTTATTCCGTTACCTTATTAAATTAAATATTGTTTATGAAAAAGGAGCACTTCAATTAATAACTGAGTAAATAATTTAATTAAATAGAACTACAAACTAAAATATTATTTTGTTTGCTGAATTAAATGGTAGTTATCGGGTAATGAATAGTAGTTTTACATTGTTAAAATTCTTAAGATATTCTTCCAAATCTTAAAGTTAATTTTCAGCAATTTGAAACCAGCACATTTCGGCCAAACTAATATCATTAAAAGAGAAAAGAAAATTTGTTTCGAAAGAGCAGTGAGTAATAAAAGTACTCATGGACATTTTCAACAATTTCGAAAACAATATAAAAGTTCTAAGGTTTTCATTAGAACTGTTGACTGTCCTACGGTACGTTAGATCATAAAATTAAAACGAAAGATGACAAATTATCTAATGAAAAACACATATATGTCATTGATACATAATGATTCCAAAATACCTTATCCATACATAATGATTCTAAAATACCTTATGCAAATATTGATATATAATGATTCTAAAATACCTTATGCAAATATATAAGTAGATAGAGAGTAAAGAAAAGTATAGATTTTCTACTGAAATTTTTTTGTGATGGTGGAAATGATGAATTTAGGTGCTGGCATAATAAGGATGATATGGCGAATAGGAAAGTATAATAGACAAGTTATGTCAAAAGAAAGAAACTGTTGAAAAAGGAAAACATATTTTACAAACAATAATACAAAATACCTGGATTGGCCCTATACTATTCAAAGTGCCAAACATTTTATGCCCTTTTCCAGCACCAGTTAAGAGTCTGACCACTAGATTTTAATACATTCGTAGGAACGTTCATGCATTATGCTCTTAATATGTGTTCAGAAGAATAAAAAACCTCAATAAAATCAGAAGATCGAGGCTGCCATACAACAGGTCCGGCTTTAATCGGGAATCATCCTCTGTAATTTCTACCATCATATATTTCCCTCTGTCTTCATCTTCAGAGAATGAGGAATTAGGCTAGCACACAGACAACCTTGATTGAAGATTTGCAAGAGCGTCCTCTATCACTTCAACACGTCATTTCCGAAAAACATTCCTGTGGGATGCAGTTATATTATGAAAGGTCCATTAAGAAAGATAGATAATAAATTCAAATATGAAAGATCAATTGGTGCTAAAAATGAATACCAATAAAAATACAATTTCTGCTTTCACTCAAGTAATTACCTACCTTTTTAGAGTACCTACAAGTTATTAGGCCTATAGTGGAAGAATTGCTGAAATAAAAGTAAATTTCATTTGTAAAACTGATTGAAAGATGCAGCAGATTAGATTTCTGGATTGAAAAATATTTTTTATTTAACAATTGTTTAAATTAAATTACTGCCAATTTTTACAAATAGATTTATCCTGATTATGATGCGCACGATAAGACAGAGAGAACAATTCACATACAATTATATATATAAACATAATTAAACATTTTCAGCTGCAGACTTTAAAAAAAAAATAAACTTCAGCGCTTTCATCAAAACTCAAAATATTTTCGTTGAAATTTTATTCTATACGTATTAGAGCCAGAATTGAAAAGGGGGAAATATATTTCGTTTTATGCAAGTAGTCGGAAGAATAAACAAAATGTTTCTTTGCCATAGAAAAACGTAGATCTGGAACTCACTGAAAGTCCACATTTTATTGGTTGTATTGCTTCGCTCCTTTAATTGTTTTCGATATTTTCAGCATTAATCAAATTCGTGCAAAGTAACTGAACATTACGTTGCAGCCTTATACGTCTCAAGACATTCATCAACTTTACACATAATGGCGGGCGTTTTTCGTTGCACAAGAACTCACTATTTTAGCTTAAAATTGCATCGCTGAAACTCCAATCTACAAAACTCTTGCAGAATATCGCTGAAATATGTCGCTGATGATTACAACCATTTTTTCCTCTGGATATCGGTATCTCAGCAGGGCCGAGAACCGAAAAGACCTAACGGCCCCCGGACCCCCACAGATGCACAACTTTCTTACACTTTCAGACAAGCCAAAAATTTTACACAAAGGAATCTCTCCCAGCCAGAAGACGTTCAGACCAGTTTTCACACAAAAGCTTCCGCCGTTAAAAATGGCGAGCATATAGTTCCGTCAAATAAGAGTGATTTAAAATTTAATAAATATTTAAACATTAAAAGAAATTACATAAAAAGTTAAAGCGATTAATAATTAAGTTGATTACTACAAAAATAAAAATAATAAATTGAGATGTTTAATAAAACTATAAAAAATTCCGTTCATAATTTAAAAGATGCCAAGGTTGCCCCAAGATAACAAAGAAACTTTGGTGGCGAAAATATAAATTATTTAACAGTACTGGTAAAGCCGAAAAATGATGTAGTTGCATTTTTGCAATCTAACAATTCCGTTACAAAATTGACAAACTTCCATCTTTTTATCTGTCTTTAAATTTGAGTCAAATATTTTAAAGCCCTATCATAGTTGAAGTAGCAGATATATTTACATGTGTATCTTAATTGTATTCAAGTTTTGATTTCCAAAATACTAAAAGATTTTTATGGTTCTATTTAGATATCCTATTTCCTTTCTTTTAGTTATTAATTTGTGCGCCTGCATCATTCCTAAATGAAATTGCTCATTTTCAAAATATGTATGCGTAAATAATATGGTTGTTCAGAAGAAAATTGACTATAAATTGCTTGATTTAAATTATTTGGTACATTTATTTCAAGTTATAATCTAATTCGACTCATTTTATGAAATATTCTTTTGATCAAAATTAAGAACACAAATAATAATATCTAATCTGTAACCATTGTAAATGTGTTTATATTACACTTATTCAATGCATCCTATGTACGTAACAAACGGGTTTCTGAACAGTTATTTGGTCTTCATTTTATCTGTGGATGAAAAAGAGGCAATAATTGGAAATGTTATTTGCAACAACGCGATAATATTGTTTTCACTGGCAACAGAAATAATTATTTCAGTCTGTGAAAAGATAAAGCTCTGAAATACAAAGAGACAAAAGTATTGACAACACTTTTATAAAAGTATGGATTTCTTCCCTTGTAAATGACATCCTAACTCCCAGAAGGGTAAGATACGAAGCTGCTTTACTTCATGAACAAAACACAATGAAAAATTTAGTTCTTTACGTTATATAAATTTTTATTTCTTCGAATTCTGCAGAATATGTAACATAATCCGAGGAATTTAATCGATTTTGTTCATAAACCACTTCACTGTAAAATTTCATTTCATTTGAAACTGCCTCTAAAGTATAATGTTCCAATGCTATTGCGGTTCTTTCGCATGGGTTATTAATCCTTTTGGGGTTTGAAACATGTTTATTTATATTCCATATTTATAGTTAAATTCATTTTCTTTCAGGTAAAAGCCTTAAATTTTTAGACTAGAAAGAAGTATTTATCAGAGAATTTTATTTTAATATATTGGTATAAATCACAGAAGATTTCTGATTAAACTACGAAGTAAATTATTTCCTCACATAGTGGTGCTGTTTAAATCTAATTCAAAATATATTTTGAAACCAAATCTTGGATCTTGCAATCACTAAATATTTATTTTAGTTTCCCAGTTGAGTGATGAACACAATTATTTTCATAAGCCAAGGAAAACTATTAGTTACATCAAATGAAAAAAGAGCTTATATCTTCTAAATTCTGAAACTGCATAATATTTAACGGCTCATCATTGAAAACAGCATTCATGTAATGCGTACTAAATGTTAATATCAGGTTTCCCATGCAAGTAATTGTGTCGTGTAGCTGCAAAACTGGCCATCTCCATTTTTCAAAACCACGTTTTTCCAAAGATTTTAAGACCACTTGACCTTCTCAATATCATTCCACCATAAATTGCTTACTAAAACACATTGCTGAGACACTTCGAATGCTACGCACATTATTTTTAAAATCTCACTATGACGTAATGTGACACAAATTCAACTTTTTCCAATTTCTTTTTCTTTTTTGGAGATGGCCAGTTTTGCAACTACACGACATGATTAGCAATCGAAATAATTAGACATAGATTGACACCTTTTCGGATCGATAGTTATTGGCATTCATAAATAGACCACCTCAGAGATCCACAGGTTACAGAGACATCATGTTATAACATCATTTAGCTTTAATGCGAATATAATTCCATGACTTTCAATATACAATGGATTATAATTAGTGAAAGAAATAATGTTTTGTAATCCTTCATGATCGAGCAAGGTTGTTTTTACCATCTTTAGTTGGTCCAATCGACCTTGGATCACCTAGGTAGCATCCGAGATAGAAATTTGACTTAGCTCCAGTATGTAGAGGCATGTTTCGATATATAGATATATGATGATGAGAAAATGAATCCAAGCATCTCTTTCTTAAGAATAATAATTTCAAAGAATAATAATTTCAGAACCAGATCTGACCTACTAAACCAATAACTGAAACCAACTCAACTTCAAATAATTCATGTTGTTGTCTCATGTTCGTATCAATTGGTTCGTTTAAAGTTTCAAGCAATTATTAGAGGAAATTTTGCAAGATATTCGAACTTGTCTTTGTTTTGGATTTCAACAAAAAAAAATTGGAAAATATTTTTCAGGAGACTAACATAGCTATTAAAAACATCAAATTTCAAAATCTAAGTCAACTGAAAACTATATCATGTTATTCTATGGGATTACGTATCTCCACTCTAGGGAATTAGGAAACATCTCTGAGGAAATAGATATCTTTTCCTCATAATTGATATATTGATTTTACGACATATCCAGACTGTATTTTATAAATCAACTGAAATATAATTGGTACATTTGACAATGTAATTAATTTTTTAAATATACACTCAATTTCTATTCAGACCTAGATTCACCTTTAAATCCAAATATTATTTTGTTCCCTCTCTCGTCACAAAAAGTGAACAAGACTTTAAATATTATTCTTTATCATACATTTAACATTCAGGTCTAAAATCTCAATTTTAAATTTATAAAAATTGATGCTAACTAATGCGACTAAAACCCTCTATCACCATTGTTAAACGATTTTATAGTGTTATCCTATAGCTAATTCACAGATGTATCTCTATTTAAAACTCAGAAGTTTTATATTACACAGAATCATCCCAAACAAGCGGTAAGCCATACGGGCACAAATGAATAACAGACCGCCCTGACAGTCATCGGGCACTGTGGCCCCCGCATAATAGCCCCGAATACAAGCGGTTTATGCGGCGACCCCCCACCACCCATTACAGGGGTACGACCCGTCATCGGAGATTAGCCCTAAGAGCTATACATTACTGTACCCACCTCGGAAGCGAGAAACCGCTTGCTTGTACTGCGGTTTTTAAAACACGAACTCCTGGTTGCCCCCAACACCCATTACAGGGGTACGACCCGTCATCGGTGGTGAGCCCTAAGAGCCATGCCATCAGTACTGTACCCACCGGGGAAGCGTGAACCCGCTTACTTCTCCGGCGGTTTTACACAAAATCCCGCGTGCCCCCCCCACCCATTACAGGGGTTCGACCCGTCATCGGTGATGAGCCCTAAGAGCCAAACCATAATTACTGTACCCACCGGGGAAGCGTGAAACCGCTTACTTCTCCGGCGGTTTTTAAAACACGAATTCGTGGTGCCCCTCCCACTCATTACAGGTGTACGACCCGTCATCGGTGATGAGCCCTAAGAACCATGCCATCATTACTGTACCCACCGGGGAAGCGAGAAACCGCTTACTTATCCGGCGGTTTTTCAACCACGGTCTCGTGGTCGGAAAACCCCAGTGGGAGCGTATGTTGTATATAGGGGGTTACAAAACTTATGAGATATTCTTTAACGCTCTGAAGTTCACTACATGTTTCGTTTTGAAAATTACTAAATATATTTCAAAAATGAGTAATAGACATGTAGCTGATCATAAATATGTAAAGGAAAAAAAATAGCATTTTCTTATTTAATAGAAATTTGTGGTTTCACAGTGAAACCAATGAACGGTAACGGGTTATCTTTCCTCCGAATAAATTATCATCGAAGTGCAATTTAAATTGTGGGTTTAATTTATAAGTATATGTGAGTATTCGGGATAGTCAACCTTCATAAAATTCAGCATTACTTTCGAAGACTGAATTTTAAAAAATATCAGTTTGAGCAAGAACCCTCATCATTTTTTTTTTCGTCTTAGAGATCAAAAGCAATTTCGATATCATTGTGAATACTAACGGTATAGAACTAGAATTTTTATATAAGTTGGCCTATATATCTGGGTCTTAGGCTATGAAAGAAATATTACGCTACGTTTCGCCCATGCGCTGTAGAAACAAATGCTCAATGTGTGGTTTCACTGCGAAGCCAATGAGCGCGAATTAGTTAAGGGGTGATTGAGAGCACTAAAACAAATATTTTTTATAGAATTGTATTTTGTTTGTATCTGCACGCTGAGGCAGAAAAACAAGAAATAGGAAATATGTTGCTTACCCACAGTATCGTTAAAATGTTATTCTTTTCAGCAATTTTTAAAATAATATCTCAAAATCAAGTCCGTATTTAATGCAGTTAATATTTGGAAATATTCTTTTGAGGATCTCTTTGCTTGAATATTCGTTGCTGCTGTGAGTTTGCGAGAAATGTGTGATATCTTTGAAACTGCACAGCAATAATTCAATCGACGGTACCTTGGATAAGTTACTGCTAACAAACATAAGTTCCAGTCATTATTGTATATAATGATTGAAAAAGGACTATTTATAAAAAATGATGCAAATAAGCTTTTTAAAGTGACCTCAATGCGTCAGTTAAACCTTTTGTTAGCAATTCTATACAGAAAAATGTTTTTTGTAGTGCATCCTACCACATATTAAACTCATGAATCCATGAAATTTCAAATTCATTTCAAATTTCATGTCCCATGAAATCTGAAACATTCTTTCATATCTAATTTATTCTTTGTATCTCATTTTCATTTTTTAAAAAAGTGTATTTATTTTATCAATTATTTTCTTCACAAAAGTTCTTTAGTTTCCTTTGTTTTAGTCTTCGCATTTCTTATTATTGTTTTGATTTTTCAGTGGAATTTTTTCATAAGTAGTAACAATATCTTTTTCATTTGGGAAATCTCAATTTGAAAATTGCAGAGCATTTTAACGTTTACTATGTTGCGAATTTATTTCAGTTTTATCCTACTACTCATGTTTTAATGCTTCAATCTATTAAGTTGAGTATGTAAGATTTATTCAACACAAAAATTTGTTCTTCCAAGTCATGCAGCAAATTATCTCCCGACTATGCTCAACTCTCACTATACTACATACATAATCATTTCATGATGACGCCAAAGAATACTTACCCTGCAAATGAACTTTTAAGATTCAAAAGATGTAACATTCATAAGGAAAGTGATGAAGTATGGTCTATGTAATGATCTCAAATGCTTATTTTCATTCATTACTCAAGACACACTTTGAGACGTTTTGACACATTTTGAAACTAAGAAGTTTCCATATCATGTGAAAGTTTGATTAATGATGCAAACTGGTTGATAACTACTACTCTAGAGATAAAACTGAAGTGTGTATTCTACATGAACTGGGTATTTCTAAAAATGAATAGAAAATGCTTTCAAACTTTCCATAGTTTTAAAGTAATACTTTTCTAATGAATTTGAACGATGATTTTACGGTATTATTTCTATAGACTAGTATACATCTCACTTTCAACTATTCACCAAATTGAAATGTGAGAGATCAATTTTTGTATATTTGTTCAAATATGCAATATCTTGAGAAACAAGAAAATAACTTATTATGTATTCCATTGCCAATTAATGACTTTTGTGTCTAGCAGTTATTACATAAGATATAAAGTGATCTTGCAATCATAAGTATCGTTTCAATAAATAACTTTCATTTTACAATACATTATGCATCCAAACAAAGTAGGTTATTTAATTTAAATTGTATATATATTTAAGTTGAATTTCATGAAGTGGTACAGATGCCTCACTCTCATTGCTGCATTTCTTAGGAAAATAATAATGCAGATGCCATTTCCCTTTTATATTCACGGTATTAAAGTTCTTATCCATGAAAGCAGTCTGGAATATACAATCTAAAAAATCACATTCAATGAGGCATAGTTGCAAACTAAGAGGTTTTTTATTAATTTGTCTAAATTGCTTCCATTCCCTAAAAATTTCCTGATTTTACTTCTTCTGTTTTGTTTTTTCGAGTATAGATGGCGCCATGGGACTAGTGTTTAGATAATAATCTGATAATACCTCCTTTTAAAAGAAAGTTAGAGTGGGTTTGTGATTACGTGAGGAAATGATTCTCCTTTTTCTCAACTATGGGCATGGGATAAGTTTTTATTTATGATGGCTAACTTTAAAAAAGATAGCTGGCTGATAATTTTAATCAATCTTATTAGCGCTTTGATGTTTACATTTTGATGTACAATTTTCCTTTGTCTTTTGTTTGAGAAATTTCGGGCTAAGAGAAGCTATGTTTAGTGTAATGCAAGCTTCCTACAGAAAAATTTCATAATTATTACTTTTAATCCATTTCGAATAAAGGCCTTAGCCCTTGAGAAAATGGACTAGAATGGATTCCTTGTTTGATTTTGTTTGATTACCTCAGAGTTTATTTTTGTTTATTGGCTTTCTTTGCATGATATTGATTTCCAATAATGCAGATATACTATTATTCTAATAAGCAAAAATCATCAATAAATAGCAAAATGTGATTTCTTTTATTAAATAACAGATTAATTTATGAGCTGTAATAATATCTAAATTATTGGATTACATATTGTAAATTGTGCGAAATCTGTAATCTTGTTTTTTCTTTTATAGGTAAGGACCGTATCCAATAACTATGGTAAAAATGCATGCAGAGATTGCTGATAGAGGTAAAATCTCGTTGGCTTACTTCTTAACATTATTCATATGTTATAGGTTCAAATGATATTTCTAGATCAGAATCTTAAATAAAATACCACTTTTAATTCTTTGAAAAACTGCAACTTCATAAATAGAAATTATTCTTTAAGAGTTCGCACAATTAGAGAAAGTGCTTTATATGGAGATTAGTAATGAGATATAATACAAGAATAAATTGAGAAATGAATTGTAATTATCTTATATACATGATATGCGAAATTTTCCAGAAAAGTCAACTATAAAGTATGCTTTTGATTCTGTTGCAATTTAGTAAAGAAATAATTTTATCAATATATTTTAATAAGCTTTATAAAAGAACACCGAGGAAGCATTTAAAAAGGTTTGGCAGGTGTAAGGTAATATTTTAAAGAAAATTAAGATAAAAAATTAAATAATTTGTATTTTTAGGTTATCAAAATATCCAAACATAAGGTAACATTCCTGATAACCGTCGGAATCAAATGTAGCTTGATGGATTGAAAAGCTTAATGGGCAGAATGTAAGTTCCATGAAGAATTAAGTCTACTACATACCGGTACTATTTTCAACTCAATAACATGTTATAAGTGTTTCTAAAACAATTACAAAGAGGGAAATTGCTTAAAACTTTAGTTAAAGATGCAAGACTTGATGCAAGCGAAAACCATGATCCATTAAGGTATCCGACTGCTTTAAAATCGTCGTTTTTGATGAAATTATCAAAAAACTTTTTATGGCTTAATTTTGTAGCCTGTTTAACCAGCTTTCTAAAACTGTCTCATTTTTAACTCTACGTGAATTACAAATGGAGTTACAGCTGTTTTATTACCGAACTGTAAGCATTATTTTATGTTGCATGAAAACTTTAAATGTGTTTTCCGAGAAATGATATTTTTGAGGAAAACTGTCGACCGTAACAATGATTTCTCAAAAAGTTATTCAAGTATTGATATGAAATTTTCTGAGATTGTTTTCTGTACTATGCGTGATGTTTTCCTCTAAAAAATAAGGTCAATTTTAAAATCAAGTATTATTTTTAAGTGCTTAAATATAAACGAAAAGCATTTTTAATGAAAAATTACCAGTTTAATAGCAATGTTCAGCTATATCTCAAAACTATTTTGAAGTACAAGAAATATTTTAGAGCATAACACAGATAACTGTCATAAAAATGTACTCCTACAAGGATTTATGTATATTTAGAATATGATTTTGTCTATGGCAGTTAGCGTAAGGCAAATATTTTGGTCATTTTTCTTCAAATTTCTCAATTTTTTAAAAAAGTATTATTTTGAAAACCTAATTTTACAATATTTTCATAGTTTTAAAACATATGCAGTTGAAAAATAACATTAAAAAATATATATAAGTTATTTTTCAAAAAAATGTCTCCGATTTCATAAATATAACCTCTATTGAAATCTAATTAGGTATGAAATATGTTTATCATTTGTCTTGTCATTTTACTTTATATTAAAATATCATATTATTAAGAATGGCAATCTTATGAATTTTAGTAATTCTTTTTGAATAATTAAGTTTCTAAATTTCAGATATAAACGATCAAGTTATATTGATATTATTTAGCGCAAACGATATTGGAGGACAGATATACAGATTGGAAGCAATATACATATTGCTAAATTAGAAAAAAAGTCTAAATTTTTCATTTAGAAAGAAATGTTATACAAAAATAAAATATCTTTATTTTTCTGTTTCTGCAACGTTATTGTTTCAAATAATCATACATTATTAAAGAAAATTGCCAAAAAATTTAATTTCCTTTAGGCACAACCGATTGACTGTCTTCTTCAAATCTTGAATTGGATTACTCTAGTTATGACATCATACCACACGTTTACCTTACCGTTAACTAATTTTGGAATGTGGCGATTATTTAAAGTATAAAGTTTATGCGTGATGGCATTTAGATATGAGTTGCATATTGTTAAGAAATTTTATTTTCATGCAAATTCAAGCAAAAATAAGTTCGTTTGTAATAATCACGCAATGGAATACTTGTTAAATAAATCCTCCTCTGGAACGAGACAAAATGATTTTTAAATGTGTTTGCGAAGTACAAAAGAATGCATTCCATACATGTGTAGCTGAAAGAGTGTTCAACATATAAATTAGGCTGTGCCCATAACAAATTCATTCAGTTCTGCTTTCTAAAGAAAGTTACCACTTCGAACTAAATTTTAATAGCCATTCTTTTATCATTTTCTACGAAATTTACACATGCATTCGCAAATCTGAAAATGAATAGAAAATGTTTCCCCAAACAAGGCCTTATTTTTCCGCATTGGATTCTAATTCGAGGTTTTAAAAATGCGGATTTCAAAATTACTGGCGAATATCATTTTAAAATTCCTGCTCAAGTTCGTTGGTTTAATCATTTATACTTAACTTATCGATTGTCTTTCTCACAATGCATAATTATTTTCTCATGCAAGCTAACTTAAATGAAAAATTTTATGATCATCTCATGGTCGATGTATTCCATCATAAGAGCTCTTTTAAGATAATCTGTAATATTGAATTAAATTTTTGTTTGCTGCAGTTGCGATTTATTTGAGTCCTTGTTTCTAGATTTAACAATTAATAAATTAACTGTTAATGAATTTTGAAACCTCGAAAGGTGCAGCAGTTTCTATTAAGAACTAAGCCTTATCATATCGATTCCTTCTGAAGAACTTATTCCAGTGATTAGGTTTCAGAAAGTTCTCTGAAGATTTAATTCCTTTCGTACCACTTAATACACGCTAAGTGTAGTGTATAGAATATCTATTTTTCTTTTTTTTTAATTGCTTTTTCTTCATTGCTTGTGTTCATACAATTCTTTTTTTAAACATTGCTTGACTATCAAGAAAGTTGGAAAATTCTAACATAATTTAACGTCGTAAATGTATTTTTACCAGTTACCTTACAAAACATAAAGAAATCAATAAAATATTTTATTCCTTGTTACTTTTCCTTTCCTGCAGAAGTTTTTGTTCCTATAAAGAAACTGGAAAGAGCAAGAGATATTTTTCAGCAAAATTATTCATAGCTTGCAATTAACTCCGAATATAGAGTTTATAATTATTCAAACAATATTTAAACATTCAAATAGAGAATAGTTTTCGTGATGGTGGAATGTAAACTTTGTTCACTGTTAAAGGCAAATGGAGCGTCGAGGTAGAGTCTTTGATATATCCCAATGCAATGAAGACTCAATAAGTGATGTCAGAATATTTAGATGTCATATGCAGAACTATGCCATTTGCGAACTTTACGGATTCAGATCAATCCTACTATTGATTAGATTCTTCATGTGCATCTCGTGCGCTAGTATTGAAAAAGAAGGCATCGGAGGTATACAAAAAGAATGCACTGGCATAAATTTCGATAAATGTGCTTCACAATGTCCGGTGTGAAATGGACTATTGCTTAGATATCCTGTCTGTTACCAAGAGTGGTCCCACAAAGTAATCATAATGTATGCAAACAGAAGTTTAAGCTTCATTATGTGCTTTGTTAAATTGTTTCCATGGTTGTTCACATGGAAGCTATAGTCATTTGTAATCAAGGCAAGGACTTCGGATTACGTCATCTATAAACTAATTCGAAGCAAAATGAAACTCTTTAGAATAACCACCATCAAAATCTTAAAATAAATTCAAGAAAACTAATTATAGCAATATAACACTGTAAATTTATAAATATAAGATGCCTCAGTGTAACGTATTAATGCTGACAGATGTCAAAACGCTTTAGAAAACGGAAAACGCAAATGAAAAATATGAATGTGAAATTCGAATTTAGAAAGATTGATTCCTTGTGTCTGACCAGATTTTCAAATTCTGACCGTGAACAAAGATTAAATCCATCTTCACTAAAACGTACTGAAGTCATACTGCAAGTTTTGCATATTACATCGCAGGAATTAATTAATTAATCCTTTAAATTATGTATAGAAAATTTTTAAACAAACTTTTTTATTCTTGAAAGTTTAGGAAAAGAACTTTGTTCTCTAATTCATTCGATTTCCCATCTTGAATTTTAACCAATAGTTAGTCAAGGAACAAGAAGATTCTGATGAAAAATTTAACATTTTTTATGTTTTATGTTTTTCGTACGGGCCTGAGTAAATTTTGACAACAACGTTCTTTGAAAAGCATTCTATTTTGCTGCCGTATACCTTTTTCTATTATTTTCCGATATTTAAAAGATATCAGCAATAATTTTTTCTCACAAATAAATTCTTCAAGATAAAATTCGCCGCTCTTCCTTCAACGAAATAGTCATGGCGGACATTATTTTCATCTCTTTTCAATTATTGCTTCGTAATGACTAACGCAACCTACCAGTTTTCCTCATAATATTTATTATTCTTCATTTTGTTATTTATTATTTATTTTACACGTCAAGACAAATGCTTTCATACTGCGTGTTCATAAAATTTCCTCTTTTATTTTTTTTCTTAAAATTATTTCCAGATTCCAAACGCGTGCTAGTCCATAATTCATAACAAAATTACCTAGAATTCTAAAAATTCTTGGCTTCGTTTTTGTATTCTTTATTTCTATAAATAATTAATATTATAAATAAATTTGTAAAATATTACAAGGCTTTAGAAAATTGTTGGTAAATTTCTCTTCAATTTTTTTTACAACGACTTGATTAAATTTTCTATAAAATGTGCTCTTGAAACATATTTATAAACAACCGTTAACAATGAATTGGTAATGTTCATCATGTCTGTCATTTTAACCCAAATTAGTTTACTTAATATTCCAAAACCAGATGTGTTTAAAATTCTTAAAAGAAACAGAGCAGCATTTGACACTCATAAACAATTTATTTCGATTCACGCTTTAAGAACTATATATTCACCAAGCTCTCTCCTGAAAGTTCTGAGAATTAAGCATATACCAAGCAGAAAATTCTGAAATGTACTCTTCCTGTTGCTCTCGAATACTGCTCTCTGCACCATACATATACCGACCTCTTATACAAAACTAGAAACACTCTTCTAGTAAAAAATTATGCTCCTTTGTTTTTTTAAAATTTGGCAAAGAGGATTAAATTTTCACATTGCACGCCATAAACACGAGTTTCGTATCACATCTTATATATCCCATTAAATTACGTATAGCAGATATTCTGAAAGCAGACCAATTTAACTATGATGATCTACTCGGTGAGTGGACCATCAGTCAATATAGTTATATTTTAAAATTATCTATAAATGCATTTGGCAATTTCATAATATATTTAATTCCACGTAGAAAATGTTTGTGAATGAAATTCGCACAAATTGTTTAAAGTGCAAAATAATCTTCAAACAAATATTTTTTTCTATAACTTTTCAATAATCTTTTCAAAGTGTTGTTTTTCTATGTGACTATTTAAAGTTACATTTTTTCCACCTATATCTTCTACTAGATGTACTTTTTACTTTTTTACTTTATTTTCATGTTTAATTTTGTCCTTTTCTTCAAGAAATGCCTTACCTGAAATTCCACCTTTCACTTAGTTGTAATTACACTATATAAATTAAATCAATTCCCATACGGTAAGTATAAAGCCTTTTGATCTTGATACCAGACATCAATCGGACGGAAAGACACTCTTAACGGGATAACTCAGGTTGTTTAAAAATCCCAAAATTATGAGTTTACGAAATGCAATTAAGTAATCCCTTAAAAAATATTTTCTAAGTAACTAACCAATACCAATAAATCTGCTCCTTCGAGACATTAGAGATTTTCGAGCATTTACTTCGTCAAAGACGAATGGACTACAGAATTTCTCCAGTTCCACCTATCCAGAGTCCCTAAGTATAAAATATTATGGGTACCGATTTCTTTTGGAATGATGCATTTGTCCGCAAATCCTTCCTCCTACCGCGCGTTCTCAACAACAAAGTCGTTTCGCTCGCCCTCAACAAAACAGGTATTTCCACCAGGCCGCGCTGTGATTCGGAAGCACCCATTATGAGACATCCATTGTCGAACGGGTGGAATGTCCTCCGGTCCTTTTGTCGCTCTAAAGCATCCCCCTGAGTTACGACCGGAATTTGTATCTTTCTGAAAACACGTTTCCTTTTCCTTCCCTTTATGAGGCCAGTATAATTCACGGGCAATGGCTCATATTTCGCTGTTTGCCTGCAGTCTGGACCATTGGCTTTTTTTGCCTCGACTGCCTTCTTCTACGAGAGTAATGAGACAGAGAAGAAATTTGCGATGATTTTTACAATCGTTCCGGGGCTGTTTTTCTTCCTCAAGTACAATGTTGTGATCCGCTTGACGGTTGTTTATTTTTATGTGGCTTCTTGTCGTATGCTTTAGGATTTTGCGTGTGAGCGCTTTTCACGCAAGCGACGTGGACTCGGTATTCTTTAAAGCGTATACAATGTTTAAAATGTAAAGGATACGTGAGGCGAATGGAAAGGAGTATGAAATTTTTTGTTAGGTATGGATGGTAGTATAATTCATTGGTATTTATTTATTCATTTTATTTTCAATGGCTAATTAAGCATTTAGCTTTCTTATATTTCTTAGCATTATCAAAAATTTTAATTATTTTGATAATTTTGTACAAATATGCACTTTTCCTAGTTGACCGACTTCAAAGCAAAGATTTTTTATCATGCAAAGGAATACTTCAGTTCATCAGCAGGTACATTGAAGAATATTTTTTTATCCAATTAATTAATATTTTTAAATATTTTGCATGGAACGATTAGCAGTAATATATAGAGGCAGTTATTTGTGCCAGGTTTAGAGTGCACTTGCTTTAAAGAAGCCGTTTACCGTTCGTTATACTAATAAGAGGCCTTTGAGGCCTTTTTATAGTTTTTTAGAATTCCAGACAATCTGAATTTATTAGAAAAATTATCTTTTGACTTTTCTTAAAATAAATGATAATGTATTTTCCTGATTTACAGATTATGTCAACTTTTAGTCCAAAAAAGCTGTTTGTGCTCATCAAAATAAAATTAGCTCTTAAAGAAGAATGGTTTCATTACATTTCCATCATAAACTAGCGTTTAGAGGAATTTGAACCACAAAAGGCTGATAAATATATTTGTTCTTAGAAGTCTCTTAAAACATTCGTTGAAAATCAATGAATAAACTCAATGTTAAAATACAAATTTAATTCAGTGAAATATTAAAGGACGCTAGTTAAATAATAAGGGTTCTTTTCGTTTAAAGATTGACAACATTTTAAGGGAGTATTAATAAATGCTATATTCTTGAAGATAGAATTCAATAATACTCTAACGTGTGAAAATCAGCGGCGTATTGAATTTTGAACGGTAAAGTCACTGAAAATCACATATAGTAGATACTTAAGTGAATATAGCTACTTTTTTGCGTAGCTATTAATTAAATAAAAACTGCGGATGCTGCAAAAAATTAAAAGGAAAAGGACATTTCTTGAGAAAAAGGAGGGTGTAAAAAGAAACCTTCTGTAGAAAATGAAGAAAATCAGATATATAAACCATGGTAAGGGATACAACATCTCTTAACTGTAATGGTTATTATATATTGGTTCTGCATACTCAATAGAAATTTACTGAGTATTTCTTGGGATAGATATGCCCATTAGGGATCTCCGTAAAAAAAACATTTTTTTTGAAAATTTGATTAGACTTATCCGTCAATACGTTCTGGAGAAATCTTTGTATTCAAATTGTCGATGAAATCTGACATGATCGCCTGCAGAAATGAAATTTTGTTCTATGGTACTTCAGAATCGATGTAATCAGGAGGAAATATTTACTGGCAATAACGTTTTCCTTACAAAATATCATAATATACAACTGCTTTAGTATATTATTTTGCAATAATATATGATTCCTGCAAACCCCTCACGGATGCGTCAGTGCTTCAAAAGGCTGTCCAAGCACAGGAATTTACTTTTTAAAGCGAAATTATTCCTCTACACCTTTCACATTACATCCTTCCTCCAGCTTACTAATCATTCTTTCTGCCTGAAGTCGTTGAGATGGTTTCTTCTTTCCGTGCTTCCTTTGAAATAACTTGAAACGAATTTCTTTGACTTCACTCTTCGTGTTTCTTTAGCACATCATCATACGCAGAATGCTAAAGATAATACCCAAATGTAACGCTCTCAGATAATGTATCCTGTTCATTATGCACTTTCTACCGAACAAGAGTAAGTTTCGCTGGTTGCTACGAGCCACTTTCACAGATTTCCTGACAATATGTTTCTAAATTTTGTCGGCTCTTAAGTTATACTCTCTAATACAGCTAAAAGAAGTGAAAAATATATAATACTAAAAATACGCTAATTTAATTTGTATTTTATATATAATTTTTGACTGTGAAAAGGAAAGTGCCAATTTCTCAAGGTCTGTCATCAATGTTGCATACGGAATCGCACGCTCTGCGAGAAGTTGCAATGACGGATCTGACACGTATGCAAGAAGGTCTGATTATTAGAATGCATTTATTTGTATTGTAGCCTCAGCCTCGAACACAGGAAATCATTATGGTGTGCGAGAGGTATGGTGTTAGCCTTTATAACACCGTGTATAAAGGACAGTAAGATGACATCTTCAAAGTACTACAGAGGAAGAAAGACAAAGTAGATGATTCAGTACAGGAATGAGTTGAGATGCATTGTGGCAACAAAGAACAAGCAATCTCTATTACACGTAACAAAGACAACATTATCCTTTCATCCAGTGCCGGTGTAAATAGTCAATGTTAGCCTTCTTCACGAAGACAACATTTCATCTAAAACTGTGGGATCCCATATAGCACGTACGTTTGCAGCAAGTTTGATTTTTATTTGATATTACTTTGTCATGGCAAATTTGACGCGTTAAGCTTGAAGCGAAACTGTGGCAAACTAACAATGCAGAATCGCCACCCTCGCTTGCAAAACTAGTTTGCCACAAGTTCTCCGTGACAACTAGCGCCACCCCTCCTTGCAATGCAAGCTTGCTGTGAGTTTGTAAAACAAGCTTGCTGAAAAGATGATAGCACAAAGAGATAATTATCTTTGTCTCTGTTTTAAAAAAAACATCCGATTTTTAATAGCATCTCCTAGACCGTCCTTCTTTTTATTAATTCAATAAATCAATGATAATTTGTGAAAAAACTAACTTTTTTATCAAAAAATTTTGAAGCATTTCCCATCTTTTTACTAAATATAGAACTCGCACTTATAGAAGAAATTAAGAAAAGTATATCGCCTTTTTTTAATGTTGAAATTTTAACGTTTATAAACAAAATTAAACCTAAAAAATAGTCAATGTTTATTGAAAAATAATAACTTCATTTTTGTCCCATTTTAAAAGTAATTACTTTTGAACCCTAATTTCATAATTTATTCCACTAGCAAAACGTAGTTATTAGCGAAAATCGCTCTCTCTTTAATTTCAAATCATGTTCTCAACACAAAATTTAAAAAAATAATGAAATCAAGAAAAGAGTTTAAAATAAATCGTATACGAATCGAATCGAACGATTTATTAGCGAAATCTGTTTTCTCCTCTCAGAGTTTATCTGGCCGAGTGGTTACAGCGTTCCCTTAGCAAGCGCTAGGTCGCGAGTTCTAATCCAAGGTTGTGTTCGTGCTCTGTTTTTGCCATGTTTGCAGTGAGGTTGACGTGGCAAGCTGGCTGCAAGTTCGTCGCGTGGTGACTTCGAAGCTTGCGTTAACTTGCTGCAAGTTTGTTTCACATTTGCATTCTTGACGTGTCAACCTTGCTGCAAACTTGCAGATTTGCAGTGCATGACTGCTGCAAGTTTGCTGCAAACTAAAATTGCTATCTGGAATTAGGGTTCCATTTTGTGAACATTTAAGACATAACAGCCATTTTTAAATCATAGTCGATAGTCTATTTGAGATCGTAGTAGATTGCTATCAGGCAATTTCAATTGAGCGTAACTCAACGGAAGTAATAAGTGTATATATTTTCTTTCGTTAAAGGGGTCTTCTTCATGTATAGATTTCCACAAACTCAATTGTCTCAAAGGGCAACACCGAATTTCGAATATATATCTAGATTCTCTGGATTAAATTACCTTCAAAGCATATAGAATTTTGTAATTTTGAGTAAACGGTTGGCAAATAATGAACAATTGAAATTTAGGTTTCCTAATGTTAAATAGTCAGTCCTGTTTCTTTCAATTTTTTTCAAAATATGATAAATCTTTAACAATAATTATATTTATATTAAAATACTTAATAATCCAGACACAAGTTATGCACTTTTAAAAAAAATAAAAATATATTTTTCAATTTTTTTAATTTTTAAATTTATGAATTAAAGATTTTGAATAGAAATACAAAACATTTTGATGCCAATCGAAGGAGCATAATATAAAACCTCACTGTTCGAAATTTTAACTATTTGCACTAACCAGTTTTTAAGATAGGAAATAATAACCAAGAGCGTTCAGAACAGAATGATTTCCATTTTCTTAAGGGGGCATCTCAATTTTACAAAAGGATTTGCAAGCAGGGGAAAAATCTCTGAAATCAAACGGAAAACAAAGCACGTCTTCCTTTGCATCTTTAGATTAAGAAAAATTGTTTGCTTTTTAAAATAATTGTAAAGTGGAATAACAAATGAAAATAAAAATCGTTACGTGTAATAGCTTTTATTCCTCCTAAATTTCCAGCGACAAAACGTTTAAACCATTGAAATTAAAAATGAAAGCCGTTTCTGGTTGCAATAATATTTTATCAGATCTTCCATTGATAGAATTTTAAAGAAGCAAAAGTATATTTAAAATATGAATTTATATATTATTAAATATATAAATGAATAAAACATTATTCAATTAAATAAAATATTAACTCCATGTGTGTGAATAATGCAGTGTCATTAGACTTGGACGAAACGCCTTTAAAAAATAAAACAGAAGTTTAAAATGGGTGCGATAAATTAATTATTTTAAACAATTCTTACAAATGATTTAAATATCGTTTGTTGAAAAATTTTTTCGGTGGAAAAACGTTTGGAAACGTTCAGCAACATTATGCTATTTTTGTTTAGTTTATAGAAGATGTCAGAAAATAAGCATCTTTCTTTTATTTCTCAGGCAATATATATATTTTTTTTCTTTTTCAGATTGCTATATTTAGTATTAATCTCAGAATTTTGAAGAAAATTTGCCTGATTATCTTGGCATATTAGTAAGATAATCAATGTAATGAAAGGCCAAATAATCGATCTTTATCAATCTGGTTTTTCGTACATATAAATAAGTTATAGTTTAAAATCAATATATTCACGGTTTCGGTATGGATAAGAAAGTAAATAAAAGATTGAGATCTCTTTAGAAATCTCATTGATTCCATGCCACGTTGCATGCAACAGGCATTGTGTAGCTGCTTTTTTATGTATAAAAATTATTTAAAAATTTTAATTGTGTTTTAATTTTTTGTAAATAAACATACATATAAAATCACGGATCTCGAATTCTTATTTAGTAATGTTTCTTTGCCCCTAACGGTAAACTTTAAAAAACGCCAAATATTCGTTTCGAATATTACCCTATTAACAGCGTAAATGAAAAGTTTTAATAAAGTGATCTATTTTTTGCGTTTGCATATATTGAAAGAGCCCTTTAATCAGTGTTTCTTGTATATGTCCGAATATTTTGAACTGATTTACCTCAAACTTTATATCTGTGGATTTTTTATAATGTAGAATCATTTAAAAGATTAAAAATGGGGGTTGCTATTGGAAAATTTGAAGGTGAGTCAAATATAAATATGTAGATGACCCCTTATGCAAATACAGTTAACATATCTTTAAAGAGGACATTCTCCCAAATTCAATGATATAATTTTCTTGAATTTAACTTATATAGATTATTAGAAATAAGAAGTGTTCGGATGCTTCTTTGAAGGACTGTGCAAAAAATCTTAATGTATACTTATTTCACTTTCAGTAACACTTTAGGAATTAGATACTACTCTTCAGAACGAATTGCTTTTGATTCAATTAAATGTTGTTTCTGCCGTCTGCTCCAACGACAATGCATTATGAATGTGGATAAAAAAATGATGTACTTAACGGAATTCAAAATCGCAAATAATAAATAATTTCTCTGATTCGACGAGTGTTCGTTTCATTCTGACCCCTATCTTTTGGGATATATGTATTAAAATGTGAATAGAGAGAAAATGATCAGTCGAAAGTTTCATTCTGATTGAATCCAATTGTAAAACTGGTTCGTATAACTTTTCTACTTTTTAAAATATTAACAAATTGTACAGCAAATGAATTGCTTTTCTCTCAGGATATTAAGAAATTTGAATGAGAAGTGGGAGTTCAAAGAAAGTAACTAACGAATATCCAGACTGTATAAATTATTTTCCGAGAATTACATAAATCATCAAATTTCGTTTCCGTAAGATTTCAATCTTTATTACGCTTGTAGCTACATATTTAATCATTCGAAGTGTAAAAGAAAATAGATGTAATTTTTTTCGGAGAACTAAACATAAAAATTGATTCATAGATAGTTATCTTTTGTTCTGTTGAATAAATCAAGCACAGGAAAGCACATCCCTTTGTTGAAGAAATAATTAATCATCTGTATCTGATGTATATGTAGATGTAGAGTCTCTTTTTCTAGTTTATTTATGCAGCAACTCTTTCCTTCTAAGGTTAAAAATAAGTTTATATGATTGGCAATTTTAACGAATCAAAACACTTACTTTGACTTAAAGAAACTATTATCAGAAATCTTTTAGAATCAAGAGATTCGAGTTTTTTAAAAAAAGAAATTTTGAGCCTTTATCATTTTTAGAAGCAATTATTTATGCTACAATATATTACTTCCTGATTCTTATCTTGGAGCTAGATGTGAATTATTAACTCCATACATAAATGTTTAAGAATGTGCCCGCTTTATTTATGGAGCTCTTTCTCTTACTAGATAATTCATATTGCTATAAAAAATAACAACTGCCAGGTTTCTGAGAAATATTTGATTATTATCTGGTGACATAAAAGTGTTTCTACAACGTTTAATTAAATAGAATCAATGCAATGGATTTCTCGCGTTTGGAATTTTCCTTTCCAACTAGTTTTTATTTACATAATTCACTTTTCATTCACTCTTAATTTATGCACCGAAAAATCAAGAATTTTAGAAGCCACGTTATTCACCGGTGTAAACTTATTCTCTGCTTTCAAAAGATGATTACAGCAAAATAGTATTGTTCATCACAGATTCATATAAAATTACTAATATAATAGCCCAGATCTGTCGTTCACTGATCCGGTAACGTTCTGACGTCACCAACAAAAAAATTCGCGCCATAGCACTGCGAGACATTAAACAGCATTATTTCATTGTTAGAGCACCTAAATTTCGGTAATTTTAAATTTATAAAAGTAATTACCGTTCTAATTTAAAATTTAATAGCTCTAAAATAGAGAAATTTGCTATCGATTGATATAAAATTTATCTCGCCCGAGAAATTTTAAATTATATTAATCATATATTTCAAATTAATTTCCTTTTTTTAATCGAAAGTAGTAATCACGTCAGTGGTATATCATGCGCGTGATATAGTTTGGACGCCACGATGCATCTGATTATTTATTGAAATTGTGATGATATAATTTGATAATATTTTTTGGAAACGTTAAAATTTACACAAAGACATTTGAAGTACAAGGAAAATTGTTAAACAACGAAAGATACTTCGCACGGAATGTTGTTTTCCAAAAGGTTTTTTGATTAAAGAAATATGTAAATAATATGTAAATAAAATAAATATTTCCTGTCATAAATATCTATTTAATGTATATCTATTTAAATACGTAAAATTTGACGGGAAATCTCTCGAATGAAGAGGCAATTTGCACCCGTCATACCATGATGGGTGATTTTCTATCAATTTTATAATATACGACACTTATTTAAAAAGATGATATTTTCCATCTTATTTTGTTTAATAATTGTTTAAAGAATCATTTCACCTAAAAATTGTTTTAACCCTTCAACCGGCTCGAACGTAGAAAGTCGCTCTCTGATGACTATTCTAAAACCGGCTCCGTCGCAGAAAGTCGTTCTTCGATTATTACTCTTAAACCGGTTCCGGCGTAGAAATTTGCTCTCTGTTTATTACCCGATAACCGGCTCCGAAACATTTGCGTTCACCATTTAGCTACAACGAGGCCGTTTTCAAAGCATTCAGCTGAAATATTTTTGCCGTTCAAAGGGTTAAATGCAACTTCTGTAAGTAGACAAGATAAAGTATTTTCTCAATTTATACTGGTATTAAACTATGAAAACAGATTTTAATTCGGAATATTCATTGAAAATGTTTTTATAAAACTGCTATTAGCAGTGATACTAATAGGAAAAGGTAAAATGCATCTACTAATATGAAAATACTGCTATCAATATATAATGCTCATTAATGATTCAAGAAAAAACAGAAAGTAATCTCAGTCATAAGCTAATTCTAAAGAGATGTAAGTTATACAGTTTAACAACGTGAATGTGAAAATCATCGAATCCCTATAATTAAACTATTGTATTCTTAATTCTAGCATTATTAGGCTTATTAAAAATACTAATTTCTGACAGCATTGAAGGACCAATATTCATTACTTTATATTATTTTTTCCGTTTTTGTACTCGGATTGCTTGAAAGTATCTGCCTTGAAATTTGTTTCTTCGAATAAATGAATAAAATGATATGAACTATCATATTTCTAAGCCATAAAATTTTGAGAAGCTATTTTCTTACCAAGAAAATTTTACTACTGTTTAGTCTCAATATTACGTGCAAGTAATCATTCTATTCTATGGATTACAAAAAATTAAGGATTACAAAGAATTAAAGATTACAAAGAATTAAGGATTACGAAGAATGAAATATTACAAAGAATTAAGGATTACAAAGAATTAATACTGAATACTACCACCACATTTTGAAATACCGCTTTTTTTAATTTTCTGACAACTAACAGAATACCATCATTTCCATTTCAATCGTGCATCTAAAAAAATGCAAGAAATGACCTCTGAGCGATGACCTTTAAGTTTTAAATGCTCTCTTATTTTCTTGAGTCCTCAAGTCGACTCGCGATCATTACTGACTGTTAGACAGCTCTTCGAAAATTCATAAAACTCAGACAATACCCATTTAAGCCACTTTGATGGATTTTTGTGCGGTTTGCTGTTCATATGTGACAATTAATCAGTCTTCCGTCGAAAGCAATCTCATCTATTATTTAGGCAAAACTTCAAAGCGTAGAAAAATACTGCAGGTTCTGCCATCCGTTGTTCGATTTGGTCGAGATGACTGTTACCATTAATAACAATAAGGCGCTGTTCCCGCCCCACGGTTCCCCCTGGCGCGCACCCCAAGAGTTAGGGAACTTTCTGCGCTCAATTAGGTTCCCTGGAACAGGCTGTGGACCTGACGCTTCTTTTCGACAATCAACTTTGATGCAGGAGTAATTAAATGCGACGTCCCCTCCGACCGTAACCGTTCTGGTAATTAGGGTAATTTGAAGAATGACTAGTTGATCGGAACCTTATAAGCGAGGAACTGATGTGTCAGTCAATTCATCTCCACTCTTTAAAAAATATTAGAAAATTTAAGAGCATTTAAGCAATTAAACAGGGATTTTTTCAATGTAATATTAAATGCGGATACGCTTGTAATATATTTTTCCTGTATTAAAATTGTGTGGTTTCCAATAAATTATTAAATTGTTTCGTAATACACTTACACAACATTTTCAAATTTACGATGATATACTTTTTAGAGATATTTAAATACAATTTTTCTAAAGTGGCTATAGATATAAATCTTCAATTTAATAATCTAATAATAGCATAACAGACCCTATCTTGAAGTGAAAACATTATGACTTTCAGTATAAAAAATTTAAGTATTAGATTCAAATTCAATTAAGTATTAAAACTTCAAATATTAGAAAAATTAAGAGCTTTTGAGCAATTAAACAGGGATTTTTTCAATGTAATATTAAATGCGGATACGCTAGTAATATATTTTTCCTGTATTAAAAGTGTGTAGTTTCCAATAATTTATTAAATGAGTTTGTAATACGCATACACAGTATTTTCAAATTTACGATGATATACTTTTAGAGATATTTAAATACCATTTTTCTAAAGTGGCTATAGATATAAAACTTTAATTCAATTTAATAATCTAATAATAGCAAAAACGGCCCTATCTTGAAGTGAAAACATTATGATTTCCAATGAACTCTCGTATAAAAACTTTACTTTTAAAAATAATTTCTAATTTAAATCATATCACCTCAATGCAAAGGAAAACTCGCATTTCAGGAATATTTCCAATGTTTCAGAACCACTGCAAGATTAGTTGAAATTTAAAATAGGTGCATTAATTATTAGACATGAATATAAAATCATTGTTGTCATACTTGATCTCGTTTTCTGTAAATTTGATTTGATATAATTTACACAAAAATTTAGTTTTAAAATATTTGTTGCGCCAGTTTATAGAAAGTTCCAATTGTGTATACATATGAATTTGCGAATCTATGAATGGATATAGAGAGATATTATTATAATTACTTCAGCCAGAAATCTGTAAAGCTCTGCGGAAATTTGTTTTCTACAGCTATTTATTCTGAGAATTCCAAAAATGACTTTTTTCACTTATCCATTAAAAATGATTGTTTTTTTTTCTTCTTATCAGAATTTTAAAATCTATTCACTGTCAGGTAATCTGTAACGTGTTCCTGAAATGTTAATTTTAATTGCTTTTTTACAATAGGAAAACATATTTAGGTAAGTACTCGTTTCCTAGAAAAATCAATATAAGAAAAAATGAGCTTAAATAGAAAAGTCAGTTTGGAATTGCAATTAATGAGAAATATCTCATTACAGGGAATAAGTAACAGTTTAATTGCATACTAAAATTTGATGAAAAAAAGATGAAAATATTTTTTAAAAAGCATTGATTTCTCTTTCATACGATGAGTTCATAACATAAGCGTATTATTATCTTTATTTCTCTTTCTGAGTAAAATAGACATTTCAACGATTCCTTTTACTTCAGAAAATAATTCATTTTCCTGATTATCCAGCACCTTACTCTCTTTTTTAAATTCCTTTTTGTTAAAATGGTATATAAATTCGTTTGATTATTCAAATTTTTTAAGCAACAGATTTCATGAAAGAATTTGTTATTTGGTAGCAGAGTTGTTTTAAAACTTCTTGTTTGAATACACTTAATAATATATGACCCTAACAACACTTAATACGATGAAATATGCTATTTGATTTTTTTAAAGAAAAAACTGGAAGGATTAATTATTTATAAATGTTTGATGAAGTTTTTCAATTAAAACGTTTGTTTACATATCTTTACAAACAGTGAAAATCATTCCGTATGCTTCAGTTTCTGAATAGCTCATTGCCGTTAAATTCTTTGAAAAGCCGATGCTAAACGAAGTACGTTAGCTTAGCAAATTGGCTTCTAAATGGAATAAAAGATAAGAAAGAAGAAAATAATTTTAGAAAATAATTTTGAAAGCTCTCAGTCATTACACGAAACTTAATTAGGTGATTGGGTCCATTGAAATATAAATAGTTCCTGGCCCAAATTAATATCATATACTTATTGTCAGAAAAATGTCATGTCAGGAAAAATTACAATGAAAGTCATATATACCATAGAATTGTTCTTATATTTCACAATTCAGCTCAAAGTGGCAAATCTTGTTAATTTTCATTTAGTTAATTGGGTCCATTGAAATATAAATAGTCCCTGTCCCAAATTAATATCATTCAATTTTCATACGGAATTCGGAACGTATATCCTTTTAATAAATGCAACCAAGACGCTAACATGGCAGAAAACATTACTTTGAAAGTCTTATAATATGTCATGGGATTGCCCTTATATTGCAAAATTGAGTTCAAAGTGGCAATTCTTGTTAATATGCATTCATTTATCTGCTTTTTTCTACTTGAAACATTAATCAAATAGGAAGTTTAAGCATGAAATATAAGTTACTTCTGCAATAAGTGGTTGTTAAAACAAATGTTTTTTAATATGGCTCATATACTATTGTGTCAGTTTGCAACGTAAAATTCCTCTTTGCGTTTAAAATTTACTCGATGTACCGTACAATAAAAACAAATGAAAACAAAATTTTTTAATAATATTTAACTATCAATAAAACAATATATGACCTAACAGTATAGATGTATAAAACTATTGCACAAACAAGACAGGACAAAAAATCTTTGCAAATATCTGCAACCTTCCCTTACCAAATATGATTATAAATAACTAAAATTCTCTAAAAAATATTTTCACAGTAGGCTTAGTTCAAATTTTATTCATTAAATCATATTTTGAAGTGCTTAAAGAAATAAATGGTATATTACAGATAATATTACAGATAACTAAACTCCAAATTAAGGTATACGAACCAATTTCTATACCAGGATTTGTAGTTTCAAGCTTATAATATCATATCGGATTTAAATAAAATTATCAACGCTTAGTTATTCAATTTCGATTAGATTTTCGAATTTATTCTAAACTGCTCTTTCCCGTTTGCAGAGGGATACGAATGATGTGTTTGATTCATGCTCTAACTAGATGAAAAGTAATTCTCATTCAGCGAATTCGGGCAAAATCTCACCATCAAATTGAATCGTTTATACACTTAATTAGAATTGCTAATGAAAGACGGTATAAAGGCTTCATTCTGAATAGATTTGAGATAAGCTTCTGTCCGTAACGCAGTATTTGATGATCGACATTTAGAGATGACAGACATTTTCAGTCATGAAACGGGAGAGATAAAGTACGCTTTTAGCGAGAAGAGATTAATATGACTGAAACTAAGGAACTTTCGGAAATAATTCATTAATTTAATTTCTACGAAAGCTTTCAATGCTTGAAATATCATTTTCAAACAATTCTGTTAATTTGGTTCGTCTTTTTACGAGTGAAAAATTTATAGAAACGCAATTGATTATTCAACAAAAAAATATGGAAATTTCGTTTCTGAACTCAGTCAGACTTCCTCTATCATTGTTAATTTGTACCATTATTGGAAGAAACTATGCTGTAATCATAATATTTTGTATCGAAACTATGCTGTAA
>BGPR01000074.1:295391-322360 GCA_013235015.1 Araneus ventricosus
ACTCTTATTTCTTTTTTTAATTCTGAAAACGAGCCATTTCTTCTCGTTTCAGGAATTATAATCTTCTATTTCATAACAATGACAAAAAATCGATAATCTATCTTTGTTTCTATCATTACTCAAAACGGCTTTTTTACGTTCAAACTTAAAGAGAAATTTAAGTTACTAGAGCAATTCCTTGTTTAATATTACCTTTCAAATAAATTTTCCCTGGCTCATTTATATTTCTGCGTTTCAAAGAGAAAATTCAATCTATAATTTACTGATATTATATGAATTGAAAAAATCAGACTCTATGATTTCCGATATCTTTTAAAGCACTTTTTAAATATATGTTGTTTATAATTTTCTATCCATTAGAAACTGGATGCTACTGTGTTAGAAAATATATTTTTGGAACTCCGCATAAAGGAAAATAGGATTTCAATTTTTTAGTATGTTCATTTCTTAATGTATAAACTAGAAACATTTCAAGACTAATAATTTCAATAATACCTGGCAAAATCTAGCTCTAAAATCTCTTCTCTTCCTATAAGCAATAAGTTTTCAGAATACATTTTCTTTTTTTTTTCTTTTGTTCATTAATATCTAGGGAATAAATATCAACTTACAAGATGTTCTGCAGAACATGAAGTATATTCTAATCCACATTCATCATTGTTTAGGAAAGTTTTAAGATTTAAATTAAGATCTAAAAATGGAAATGCAGTATAGATAGATTGTATTGTGCAAGTAATTTTACCCAAATAGACTTTTTAACTAAAAAAATGAAAGAAAAGTTTTTTTGCAGAAAATTTAAATTCGGCTCAAAATTCTATCATGCTTCTGTTTTTATAGTTTAAACATTAGGTTATTATATAAATTAAAGTAAAATGTCAAGCATAATCTGGAAAATTTTCACTTATACTTTAAAGTGGAATTTGAGGGCAAGTACTTTGTCAAAATATTGTGAAGCAAATAACAGTTCAGTTATTCTTGCTCGAGATATATTTTCATTTCCAAAGTATTTTCAATGAAATACAAATTTTCTGATAACATGCTTTGCAACAGTGTATTTCATAATGATTTTCTTTGGATTTTAGAAAGTACAATGGTTAACAAATATTTAAAATTCCAAGTCGTAATGTGTAAAATTCATTAAAAGCAATACAATTAAGTTTAATACCACAAGACGGAATATTAACTTCTAGTTTTTTCAAAATTATTATTATAAATATGTTCAAAATTATGTTAAAAGTTATATTTATAAATATAATTTGAAGGAATGAAATATTTCTTATTTTTATGTGCAGTGCTTAAAGTTTTCGTACATATGGAATGTAACAATTGTGTCATTAGTTTAAATATCAAGATTTAAAACAATTTTCGGAAAAATATCACACTTACTCCAACTTCTTTTGAAAGAATTCCACGAATTTAAATATTTGGAAAGCCTTTGAATTATGAATGCCATAAATCAGTTTTGGAGTACTTTTATGAAAAATTATATTCAGATATCAAATGAACTCTTCTTGAACTTTCTTTCCGAAAACTAATTACCCTGATACGAGAATACAAGTGAAATTAATGTATGACCACTGAATATTCTCTAGCCATTAATATAGTTACACATTCTTTTAGAGGTTTTCTACATCATTACGGGTTTTTTCAGCCATTTTTGTCTCATTTTTCAGTTATGAAAATGGAGAACTTAATTCATCATTGCAGCATCGTAAGTAACCTTAATAATTAATCTTTACACGTGGTAAGAGAAGACTTTCAAAATTTTTATTCACACACCTGTTGGTTTTTATGAAAGATGTTTTTTCAGGGTAATGAATAGATTAGAAAAGCGCATGGCAATTGTGGTCCAACTAAGAGAGATAGAAATAAATTGTTTGCGTCATTGCTAAGAAAAATGCTCTGTATGCATCATTTTTGGTGACTATTATTTCTAATCTCTTAGTTGTAACCTTCATAAATTTTTCGCTGTGGGAAATATTTTAATGATTTTGAAAAAAAATTGGTCATTTAATGCTTAGAAATAATAACAAGATGAAATATATTGAAGAAAAGAAGGCATAGTATTTGCAATTCATCAAACATTCTTGAATAAAAATGATTTCATATAGTCCTTTTTCCGATATTATACTCTCCGAACTTCTCTTTCAATGAAAATAAGTATGAAATCAATATTAATGTTTCAAATAATATATTAACAATACTCATATTATGCACTTAAAGCAAGGAAAAATATATGTGTAGGATAACATATAAAAATTGAGTGGCATGCTTGTTTTCAACAAAAAGTCATTATTTTCAATTCAGAAAGCAAGTATAGTACACATATTTTAAGAGGCTTCTTCGATTAAAAGACAAATAATTAATATATACTTTAATTAGAGCATTTCATCTCTATATTAAAAAATACTACACATTAATTTTAAGAAGATAAAGATTTTTTTAAAGTAATGAATCGTTATTTAAATCTAGTTCATACATTGATAAGCTGGTATTTTTCGTCAATCTAATGCTTAGCATAAATTTCATCAATAATATTTGCATTGTTTGTGTTCCTGTTTAGAGACATAAATCATCGCGTTTAAATATTAAATCATACTGAAGAATATATATAAAGCAGTACTTGACAGAAAATTCATCTATTCTTCTATTTTGTTGACATTTCTAAAAATAAGCTCTGTCAAAATTTATTATTTCTCGAATTCCGTTTATTTTCAAAAATACAAATTATTGAAAGGAAGACGTTCAATAATTGCAAGCACAAATCAAGTTTATTGCCTCAATCCTTTAAATAAGTGTTTTTTCATGAATTTATATCCACGAACTCTAAAGTTAAAATGCTCGAAATAGCTGATAACAGTTCCCTTGTAAGAAATTCTCATGAGCAGCCCTTAATGATACTCAATTATTCCTTTAATTATCTTAAGGGGTAGCAGGAAATTTGGGAACTATTACTCACTCGAGAGTGTTTAAATTGAAGGAGATGCATTAAGTTCAAGGGTAAATTTCCCGTGAATTTAAAGTTGCTCGAATGAAGAATATTTGCGGAATTCACTCGAGATAGGCATTCGATTTAAGTGTAGTAATTACTTAAGCTTTCTAATTTAACAACAGATGTAAATTAAAATTCAGACTAACACATTTTTAGCTCTCCAAAAGGCTTTATATAGATTAAGTAATGACTTATATGGAATTTTTCATAACATTACTTTTTCTCTCAAGAATGTAATTATTGGCAGTTTCATTATAAATTTGCAACTTAATTTACAGTAAGTCGTCGGATTCTTCTTGTTGAGTTAATTTTTATTTCATCGTACATTAAAAAACTGAAGTAGTAATATTATAGTATGGACGATATGTTAATATGCATGCTTGAAGATAATGTAGTGAGTTCGAGTGGTTCAGAAAACTCATAGATCGAAAGTACAGTTATAAAACTTGGAGAGTGAGCATTAGCTTATTTGTGGACATTATTTAGTACAAATGAGACGCAGTGACCTTTCGAATCTGTCTAATACAACAAGCTGAACCAAAATATTCTGATAAATATTAACAGCTACACAGCTCCATTTTGATGGAATGGTCATCCTGATAGTCTCAAAGGAGTAAATCCAGGAATTTGAATTTCTGAACGTTATCTTAAAGTGTTTACAGCATTTTAGTAAAAAGCACTTTCATATGTGTTAGTTGTACTTATCATCGCTTAACAAACAACACAATCTCTTTTTTCTGAAATTTTAAAGAGGAAGAGTAAACCGAATTCTTCTCAACCAATATTGATTATTTCTGAATTTTTTTATCACATCTGGTAGGAACATAAGACCGCATGTTCCTATCAAATGTTAAAAAAATCATAAATATTCGTTATTGATTGCGAAAATTTCAGATTTTTCCTCCTCTTTGAAATTTAAAAAAATTGAGATAGGTGGCATGTTAAGAGACAATATAATAAAGATGAAGAAATTATTTATGCAGGGATCTAAAACAGAAATATAAAATTGCGAGCTTTCCTTTTGACTTGGTGAATGATTTGCTGGAAGAATCTTATTACATTTCATGTTGTCATCAATAATTTTTTGTATAGACAGCATATATAGAAAGAGTATTTGTATAGAAAGAGTATCATACATTTTGAGAAAAGAAAATTGATATAGTAGACAACACTTCCAATTTTTTTCGCTTATTAATCAGAGCTCGAACTAGTATCAAAAAGAAATACCCTTAAATCTTGCAGTGATCTTAATCTGTTGATGCAATAGTACTTAATAATAACGTTACCGACAAATTAATTTTTCAAATAAACAATAAATTCATTTTTATTACGCCTTTAAATAATGGACTACGCAAATGACAACTCCTTAGTCATAACGTTTAATATCATCGTTTTATTTATTAAGTTGGTAAAACCATTTTCTAAATAAAGAAATTATTATTTTTTTCATTACAATTTTCAGTGATGAACCAAGTGGCACTAGATAAATGATAATTCCTAATTGATTATAATGTTATTATTTTATACCATATGTAAAAAAAATTATTTTTTCTGATATTTTATCTCCTATTTGACTGGTCACAGATGTTTAAAATTAAATTAAACAAAAACATATAAAAAATAATTACTTTTTAACTTAGAACATGTAAATCGATAGCATGACTATGATCTTAAGCTTTCATTCAGAAGTGTGATGGTGCTTTTTCGTCTTACGGAGTTGCACAGAATTACTTCTAGAAAGCCACTGAATAACATCATGTTGCATGCTTTAAAAATACTTTCCTGCCATTAAGGAACTATAAAAAGATGGCTCCCTACTAATTCATTATGATTCTGAGTATCAGCTTGGATTGGGGTTTATGGCTAATTTCAACTGTTCTATACGAGAAACAAGAAAGGCTTCCAAATTATAATTGCAAACTTATTTCCGAAGCATATACGATATAAAAAAATTTCCAAATTATATGTATATGTTAATTGCAACATGTTTAAGTATGTTCATGATCTGATGCAATTGGTTTTCTTAAAGTTCAAAGGATTCTTTGCGCAATTAAACGCATTTTTCTTGGAAAAACACTTTATTTCAAGAAGTAATAGCAGATAGAATAAATTGATATATTTTTTTAACAAGAAATGTGACTAGCATTCATAGTTTACATGAATAAGCAATTATGATAGGAAAAAATATAGTTTGCAGTATATAAATAGTATACATTCTATTTGCAAATACATGACATAACAAAATCGCACCGACATATTATTTTAATCTATTTTACTGATTTATTTTTCAAAATTTTGAATATCTATATTTTCCAAAGTTTTAATATGAATTTTTTTTCCTTAAGTTAAAAAATGCATAAGAAAATCCGTAATTTGTCAGAACTGCTAACTTTATGTTTATTAATATTAACAGATCGCTCTTGTTAATTTATCTTCATTAAAACATGCTACACTTTGTTCTGAATCTGTCAGCAAGTCTTCTTCAAGAGAAAAAATTATTGATCGATCGTATTTCATCTTATGCGAAAAATGAAGGAAAGTATGAAAACCTTACGGGAAAACACTGAAGAATGAGCACAGTCATATTTCCACCGAGGCCGTAAGATCTGGTCACAGATGTGAACCACGGTCACCAGGGGTGCTAAACTGCACGCTTTCTTTCTTTCTTTTTTCGGTTTATTACTTTTTTTCTTTCCTCTCCCTCCCCCTACTCGTAGTCTTTAGAGATCTCCGAATGTTTTTCTCAATATCGCCTTTCAAAAGTTACTGGAAGTATAGCGTGGTTGTAGCAGAAAAAGCTTTGAAGTTAGAACAGCATGACGCTAAGACACGTTTTATGGCTAGAGGCCATTGGCTGTTAATCAATTGCATGTCCATTGGTAGAGAATATGTCGCTTAGCACTTACTTTCTTCTGGCCCAACAAATTGAGTATGGCTTACCTTTAAGACCATAAAATAAGCTTACATGCCCCTTAGATGCAGTTTTGATATCGCAAACTTTCGCCCAAATCAATAGGTGATTTATGCTCCCATATTTGTATTGCCATTGTATTTGATCTATTGAACTGCTATAAGTTTTATAAAATTGCATATCTTAGGTAGAACAAAGTATGAATTTTTTATGAACTTTGGCAATGTGTTGATGTATATGAAGCGAATGAAATTTTGCTATCATTTTTCCTCATTATCCTTAAGACCATCAAATAAGCTTACCTTCTCCTTAGATGCACTTTTGATAATGCAAACCTTCGCCCAAATCAATAGATGATTTATTCTCCCATATTTGTGTTGTCATTGTGTTTCATCTACTCAATTTCAATGCTTTTTTCAATATAAAATTACGTTTCTTGACTAAAATAAAAAATTAATTTTTTATGAACCTAATGGTAATGTGTTTGGCTATATGAAGTGAATAGGCTTTTGCTATCCTTTTCCCTCATTACTCTTATGGCCATCAAACAATCTTGCATGCCATTCAGATGTAGTTTTGATTTTTCAAAACTTCGTCCCAATCAATACTTAATTTAAGCTCCCATATCTGTATTATCATTGTGTTTGCGCTGCTCAATTGCATAGTTAATTTTTTTATATAAAATAAGGTTTCTTAAGAAAATAAAGCATGAATTTTCTATGAATGGAACTGCAATTTGTTAAACTATATGAAATTAATAGAATTTTTTATAGATTTTTTCTTATTCAAATTTTAAACACAGAGAGTGAAGTAATTTTGTGGCAAAAGCAGCAAAAAAGAGGAAAAACAAACGTTTAAAAAATTGTAATTGGTTAAGAGTTTACTTATTCCGAAACTGTATGCGTAAAGTTCTTTGCTTAATTGAAACAGGAGAATTATTCTAAAACTTTATGCATAAATTTATTTGCTTAGTAGAAAATAGGAGAAGATAAATGATAATTTACAATCAAGGTATGTAGAATTTAAAAACCAGGGTATTACCGTAAGATATGTAGTAAATTTAACTAGTCCAAAATGAACAGTTAAAGACTTAATTTACATTATTTAATTGGAGAATAAGTATTTTAATAAAATATGGGGAAATAAGAGAAATTATTTTGGTTTATAATTTATTTTCATTAACTTCCCTGGTTTATTTTTTTTATCGCCAAAGTCATATTTGTATTTTTTTGGTAGAATGTTAGTATTTGGAATATATTTGCATCATCCTATTTGGAGAGTTTAAAATAATGATTCGGTCTTTTGGGGAATAATTTTCACTTAAGCAAACTCTAATGCGAAAATTTATGCATTTGCGGCATTTATTAAAGGCCATTTCATTGTACTCGCACTTCTGTTTCCGTTATGCCAGTATTCTCGTAGGACTTTAATAATCTTTTGAAAGGTGCATGAAAATTTGCACGAGAACAAAATGTTTCAGCGTGAAAAATTTTAAAAGATTTTCAATGATATGTAACAAATAAAGAATGGGAATGGTAAAACTAGCAATCTGTTATGAATTATTATAAACAACGTGAACAATATGGTACAAAATGCCTACTTAGGTGAAAAAGGAGTTCTTGGTATTTCCGAAGAATGCTTGCAGTTTTTCTCTTTTACTGGCATACTTTCTTCGTCTCCATCTATTTTCCTTATTGTATCATAAATTATCCGAAATACAATTTCAGTATCAAAAGCACTATATCCTTACGTTTGTAATTAAAATTACCTAGAATTGTTAATTGGCTACGAAATTACCTTTTCTTTTGTAAGAGCCTGACTGGGAAATATGCGTGTTCAACAAACTACGACGCAACACTCCCTGATTATTAAATACTCTCTGCCTTTGGCGACTAGTTTGTTAGCCGTTTTTCTTATGAATAAATTAATATTCATGGCTCCCTTAACAAAGTAATTTTGAATTTAAAATTTTGATAGATATTTAACCCACGTTCTTTCAATAGTCTTGCACCTGTTTTGTTCGTCGTCTGCACGAACGTCGCTAATGGAGTCGAGTAAGTTTCTGTGTCATGTAGCATACAATTGCCCGTTTTCGGCATCAACTTCACTCTCCTATTCCTCTTACAAAATATGCATTTGGTTTTAACTTCGAAATGTCGCGGCACATTTCACGTCTTGCAGCATATTAGATGTATGAAATTATACTGATTAAAACACTTCATTAAACATTAAGATATTACCTTAGTTTCCATTCAATGAAAGAGAAACATGAAAATAAATATTTCTTTAAACAATAAAAATGGTTTGAATTGCGTTGCAACAATGAAAAGTATTGTTGTAAATTATGCGAAAAAATATTTTTAAAAGATTATTAAAATTAAATAAAAAAATTAATGGCAACTTGGCAGCTTAATTTATATCAATACAAATATAATTGTTGGAGATTTCAGATAGTGTAAAAATGATTTTTGTGCTGTAATATTTTCGAAAGTTATTAGAGAAAAACGCAAAAATTTCGCTTATTTCTTAATTAATTAAAATATTAATTAAAATTTCAAGGAAACGGCTCCGAGGTGCACATTCCCACCCTCCAAAGAATGTTCGTGGGAAATTTCGCAGCAGCGGTCAGCCCTGTAGAGCGCCAACACACACAGGAACACACATAGACACACACACTCAGACACACACACACTCTCCTTTATTATTAATAGAGATTACTAGAGAAAATGGCAATATATTTTATCTTCCAGATGGCATCAATCCTGTTTTCCCACATAACTCCTCATTTCAAATGTCTCGAAATGTTTCAATTTACTACCACATACTATACCGTCTTTAATGTCATTGTAAAATTGTGTTTATCCTGCAAATCAAATAAATTGGATTTAAAAATTTTATTTCGCTCAATAACATGCTCCAAAATCTCCGATCATTTCTTTTACACCTTATTAACTCAGATACTTCCTTTTTTGAAATTTAGTAGGGAAACGCTATAATTTCATTCTTCTTCGAAGAAGAAAATAAGCGAAATCCCACGTTAATTTAAACTACCTGGAACCAATTATTTTTTACGTCCCTAAAAGACACATTCTGTTGTTGGATGTTGGACAAAGTACACTTCCGGAAGACTTCGTAAATCCCCCATTAGTGTCGATGGTTCGCCAAGATTAAAGGCATTATCACTGTGTGATATATTTGACGTTAACGGCCCAGGTCTTTTAGGCTTAAGAAGTTGGCACGAAAGCAACAGATTTAATTAAGGACACAGTACCGTTCAGGACTTTTAAAGGTCGGTGGATGATCGAAAAAACTGCATTTCAGAAAAGGTTCATTAATCCCTAAACACTAACCTTAATTATGTGCAATACCACTAAGCAAGATAGAATTTCATACGCACAAGATTATGTTAATTGTTTCAACTGTCGTTGAAAAACACTATAAAAATGTTTGGAATAATTTTAAATTTTATTATTTTATAATTCCTTATTACTTGTGTCCCGAGCAGCTTTCTTGGTGCACGAGCGGCAGATCTTGCTTACCGATCATGACAAAAACAACAATATTTTATTCAGAAAGATTGATGATGGCGGATTAAAGAATAATAATTATTCCTGTCAACCTTTTCGAGAAGTTATATGGTAAGTATTCTGTAAATTTTTAATTATTAGGTGTGCTGTATTCATTGGGCATCCTGCTTCATTTCTAAAAGCATGGCGGACATAAAAGAAGAAAAAAAATCTCTTCTGGCTTCAAATTCAGCCTGTTCGCAAAAAATTGTATTTTATGCCAAGCAATGAATGGCTGTCAGTGCATGATCGGTTTTTTTGAAATTCTTAGTTTATGCCGCTATCAACATTAGAGAAATATATAAATGAAATAAGAGTTTATTTCATTGATATTACTTAGTTAAATTTCTACTAAACAAACTTTTCTTAAGGATAATTAAAACACTTTACAATGTATAATACAGCAAGTTACTTATTTTTCTTTAAATTTTTACTGTTTATAACCAGTGTTTCCTTAGTTTAGATTGATAGTTTTTTTTTCTTATTGATTCGACAGCAGTTTTATCTGCATCCTCTATTACGACAAAGGATAATTTGAATTTCAGTGTCTTCAAATTATCTGCCAAAATTCAATCAGTATCTCGATTTTTAATGATTATTTCTTGTTTTCGATAACCCATTTGCTCTCTGTTGGAAATATTCTTAACTTTTAAACAGAAATGGGAAGAAATACAGAAAAAGATTATATACAACTACATTCTAACATTTGGCTCTCAGTTGCTTAAATAAAATTGATATTTAAAATAATAAGGCTTAGTAAAGAATTGTAGAGTCAATAAACATAGTTCATATGCTGTTTCAAAGTTATAGCCACTTATATCAGCGTTTTATCTATGATACATCAATAAAATCTTCTTTAATCAGAATTAATGAACGGAAATATAGCTAACGAATATTCTGACTTCTATCTATATCAATGCCCCATTCCCCTTTACAATCTGGATAATAAAGGCTGATATGTGCAGAAATTTATTTTGAAAATCAGTCTTGCTTTGTTTGAAATACAAACACTTGATTTCTGCTGACCATTATATTATTTACCGATTTCGCTGGCAATTTTTGTGGTTCGTCATATCAACGATCATTTTTCGCTTGGAGCTTTGATATATTGCCATTAGGTAACCCTAAGTAATTTTCTTGGCGAATAAGTAAAACAATAAATTATTACGTGATGTGTAGTTCTTTGCGAAAGAAAATTAATAAAAAAAGACAAATAAAAATTTAAAAGAAAACATTAACTCGGATAAAGTATTCTAATATGAAAAAATGATTAAAAATTCTGAATAGAAAGAAATTCTGAAATGTTACGAATGTGTTTTTTCTTCAATCTTAGGGGCTCGGATGCGAATACCATACAATTAGGCCATCTGATTTAAGTTGACGCTGATTTTATTATTTTTTCACTGTACGGGGATGCAGATTTACACTAGTTATATTTTTTATTCCTGTACAATAATTCCAATAATTTTAAGAAATTTAAAAGTTTAAGTTAAAAAAATTATTTATTTTCTGCATATTGGATTTCAAGTAGGGAAGATTTTGAACACTGATTTCTTTTTCCAAACTAATGAAATTTTTAAATGAATTATAATAAATTTAATAATTTAAAATTATTTTGCAATATTTATTTCACGCGTTAAAATCAATTTGAATCACTGCTGCTATAAAATAAATATAAAAATAATTAGTTAGGGTTAAACCATAAATATTAAAAGATTGAAAGTAATTATAATTACGTCCAAACTTTTAAATTTTAATTATTGAAAGAATACGTATTTAAAAAGAAATATGATTATATAAAGAAGGGTAGAATATAATAGATGATAAGTAAATTAAATATATTAAAAGTAATAATAATGAAAAATAGAATGAGTTAAATAGAAAGAATGCGAAAGGACATTTTGAATACTTGTCAGCTTTAATATGAAAACTAACAAAAAAAGTTGGGAGAACAAATCACTTCGAAAAGAATAAACCTATCCATTCCGTTGGTCCAAAAAGTTGTAATGATCAATGCAGACTACATTTACATTTGGAGTGACTATATATGATGCATATTCATGGTTGAAAGCAATTTTTAAACTTCAACTGCTATGTAATAATAATATGTATACTATATATATGTAATAATATATATATATACTATATATATATATGCTCCATGTATATACTTATATATATATATATAGTATGCTAATAACAATATTATATATAATAATATCAGCAGCAATAACTCAACAATAATAATAACAATATATATATATATATAACATAATATATATGCTATATATATATATATAATAATAATAATAACTCTTTCAACAATATAATAATAACATATATGTATATAACTTAATATGTATATATATATACTATATATATATAACCTTATAGTATATAATAATAATGTATATATAATAACTTATAACTTAACATGTATCACTATATATATATAATAACTCTTCTTATATATAGTTGAGTTGTATCATATTCTTTAGCGGAAAAAAAGTTCTATTGATCTGAATGCCGCGATGCTGTTAGCAGCAAATATTTTGTGAATATTGGTAATTTTTTTAAAAAAAGAATATATCTCGAAAAGAAAGCTGTATTCTCACGAACATTTTATAAAGTGTATTCTAAATTAAATTTAATTTTTAAAACTAATACCAAATTTTCCAGGTTGCGCAAATACTCAAACCAAATAAAAGTAATTTCGTTTTGAACGATTTTAAAATTTAATTCCTTTATATAGCCAATTCATTTTTAAACTTATCGTTTAAAAAATTTTCTTTAATTAATTATTCTAACATTAAAATAATCAAAAAGATTTATATAGTTTTAGAAAAAAATGTTTTCTCGAAAATAAAGAAATCAAAAATTTTAAAAATTATTCATTTATGTCTGGCATTTATTACTTTGGTTGATGCCAGACATGAAATGTCGAACACAAAACCCTGTATTTTCAGCCCACTAAACTAAATCTTTAGATGTTACAGCATTAGAAAATAATTAATTAACTAAACGATAAGTTAAAATAGTGTTATAATTAATTTAAATCGTTCAAACAATACTATTGGTTTGATATTACTGAAATTTCATCAGTTTTAAAGAATTAAATTGTTAAATACCTATATCGTTTTCGTTGGGGCTCCCCGAAGCATATATTCTTTTTCCCCATTTCGAAAGGTGCTCCGGTAATTTCAAAATAATTTGCTTTGCGGGCAAATCGAAAAGGCGTTTTTTCACGTAGATAATGGTTTGACTCGACTTCTTCCTTCTTCTATCCAATATCAATACAACCAACAATAGTAACCAACAGTAACCATAAATAGTAATATTAACCGGCTGACTAACGTATTATTGGCCCTTCTTTAACCAATAGCTCAATATATCAGGCGACAATGTCAACCGCCAATGTAACCAGTAATAGTAATGACTGACAATCAACCAGCCAGCCTGATAATATCATCAATAATATAATCAACTCAACATGTAATGACAATATAGTAACCAGCCAAATGACAGTAATATTATTAATAATCGGCAATGGCCAATATTGTGTGCTGTGTTGACTATTGTTAACCATTAATACGTAATACAGGGGAACGTGAAATACAGTATTCGGCCAGTAATGTCAATAACAATAATGGCAACCAATGACGGCAATCAATGTGTCAATGTTATTATTGACTTCAACGTAATAATGGCAATAATGACCAACCATTCAATAATGGCTATTTCAATATTATTAATGACCGGCAATGACGGCAACAATAATAAATAATGCTCAATAATGGCTGCGTATTATTGTATATTACTTTAGTAACCAGCCAGTAATGACAATGGACAGTAAATAATGACAAACAATGACCAACGTAACCATCGGTACGTAACCTTCAAGCCAACCATATTGTAGCCTTGTGGTGCAGCATGTATTATGGTTGAGTTTAAGGTAACCGGTAAGCGAGATATGCGTCTCCATAGTCACTCCAAATAACGAAGCAGCAGTGCTGCGTGATCATTACAGCTTTTGGCTGTTTGAAGCTGGTGATTTATTCTCCCAACTTTTGTTGGTACTAAACATTAAGCTTTGACGAAATACATTCAAAATGATGCGCTTTTCATTCTTCATTTAACTCATTCTATTTTCATTATTAATATATTTAATTGCCATCTCTATATTACTGCCTTCTTTTATATAATCATATTTCATTTTTTTAAATACGTGACCTTTCAATAATTGAAATTTAAAGTTTGAGGCTGATATAATTGCTAAATCTTTTGCAATATTTATGTTTAACCTAACTATTATTTTTATGTTATTTTTCCTTGGCAACATTGATCAAGTAATTTTTTGTACGCATTAACAAATATTGCCAAACTGTGGGAATTATTAATTTATTATATTCGTTGCATAGACCCGGACTGGAAAAGTGTTCTAAATATCTTTCTAGCAATCAATATGCAGAAAATAAACTCAATTTTTAACCTTTTAGGCTATTGAAATTATTGAACCCATTATTGCAGAGGCAAAAAAATACCAAGCAGTGTCAATCTCGTCACCGCCGCGATGAAAATAATAGTCGGCGTCATCAGACAACCTGGTATGACATTCGCGATGAGAAAAACACGTTGCGTATTTGATCCTCTATTCATTGCTGTCATTTTTCATGATAACATCCGGTGTCTTTTCAGCACCAAATTTTTGATTTCGATACGTGGTGCCGAAAATTACGCATCGCGTAATAGTATTGTTTTGCCGATTAAGCAAGCTACTTGAGACACTTACAATGACGTATATCGAAAGCTCCCGAAGCGAAAAATGATGGTTAAAGTACCGGCGAAAATCGACGAAACTACTCTGATGGTCGGCGAAGCAGTGGTTATTTCAAGCGAAACGAACTGTTTTTTTCAAAATGAAATTTCTGCGCATATCGTACTTTTATTATCCGGGTGGCTGGGGAATGAGACATGAGATCGGGGCGACTAGTTAATACTGGACCAAGAAGATTTTATTGAACATCATCAGACAGGCGCTGTTGAGCGTATGAGACTGTGTTTCCACGGTGTTTACTAAGCATATTACGACACAAATGTCAATTTTTATTTAATCTTTTTTCTTGTGTTCATTTCTGTTTAAAAAAAGTTAAGAATATTTCCAAGCAGTTATCGAAAACGAAAATAATCATTAATCGAGACTTGTTGGTACGGCGAATGTTGAAGACGCGAAATTCAAATGCAATCCTTTGATAATGACAGAAGTTTGAATAAGAGCTGCTGTCGAAATAAACAAAGAAGGCCCACTAACAAACATTAAAGAAACTAAAGGAAAAATAGTAAACTTGCTGTGATACCCATTGTGAATGTTTTAATGTCTAACGAAAAATTTGTTTAATGAGGGCCCCAACTTTAGTGACCTCGAATAAACTCTTTATTTCGTTACATATGTTGCTCTGTGTTGATAACGACAAGAGCAAATTTTCAAAAAGGCATGACAATGGAAATAACGGCATAAACTGATTTTTTACCCGGTAGTGCTGAAATTTTTCAATGGCTGTCATGGCTCGAGCGGGATGGCTTTGCATATGTGCGGGGCCTGCATGCGCTTCTCGGTTGACGAGGAGACGCAGTCATGGTCGATGGCTTAGATCTTGCCGTAGGTAAGAAAACTAACAAAGTTGCAAGTAAACTCAGGGTGGGTATAAAACAAATTTGAAATTGACAAACGACACCAGTGTTTTTAACGACAGTTGAGCTGGTAACATCTTAGTACGCTCAGTAAGGTTGATGTTTGGCCTTTTCGCAATGCATTTTCGATCATCCCACCGACACGAACATGCTATCGCCAGTAAACTCTGTTGCTTTCTTGGCTTCTTAAACCTGAACTGGGCGAATTAACGTCAGCTTATATCGCAGTGACAACTGCCTTTAATCTTTGACCATCGGCATCAGAATAACTCCGGAGTATTACTGACGGCATCAACAACGGGCTGTCGAGACGTAAAAAATGGTGGTTCCGAGTAATTTAACGTGAGTTTCAACATTTTAGCGTTTCCCTACCCCGAAAAAAAAACAATTGGACAACTAAAGGTAATGATCGGGAAGATTTTGAGCGCTCAAACGACGAGAAACAAACACCGTCAGTATTTGTTGCGAGATAACCTATTTAATGACATTAGGCGGTAATAAGTGGCCCATTTCGGCATTAATGTATGTGAAGGAAAAGGCTGAATTATTCACCATCTGTGCCATTTTTTACCAACCAATCTCAGTAATATAAAATATTGTTATTCAATACTGACATTGTCTCATGTTGACTTTCAAGCTTTCAAAATTCTTTTGGAGGTGAGGAAGATGACACCTCGAGGCAAATTTCATGGTACGAATATTTAATTATTGAAAATAAGCGAGCTTTTTTGCGTTTTCTCTAAACTTTGTAATCTTAACAGTCCTGTTCAGCGCAATTGACTGTAAATTAGCTGCCAGTCACATTATTTTTTTTATTTAATTTATGTCTTTTAAAGTATTTTTTTTTCTTTAACATGCCAATTCAACAAATTTTTTGTTTAAAAAAACTGTTTATTTTCAATGTTCTCTTTTCGTGAATGAAGGCTAAAATCTTAATGATTTTAATGAAATGTTTTAATCGTATATTTCGCCATCTGGCAACTCTTTGCAGACATGATGACAACGCGGCCTTCGAGACCAAGCAAATGCGCTATTTTATGGAGAATAAGGAGAGTGATTGATGCCGAAAACAGGCTTATATGCTACATGACTTACAATTCTCGCTCATTAACGTTCGTGCGAACGGCAGGCTAAAGCTGAATGCAAACGATGGGTTAAATATCTATCAAGTACAATTCAAATTGCACCTGGGTAGAGAGCCATGAATAATGACATTCGCCAAGCGACTGGCTGGACTTGAGAGTAATCGGGGAGTGTGCGTCATGTTAATTGGCTGCATATTTCCGGTCGACAACTACAAAGGTACAAACGGCCAGTAATTCTGGTAATTTTGATACGAAGCATGAGACTATGGTGCTTTGTTCTGAAATTATATTTCGGATAATTTACATGTTCCTGTCAAAAAAAAGAATAGACAGAAAGAAAGAAAGTAAGAAAGAGCCTGGCTTCTAGAAATATAGGCTCCTTTTCACCCTAGTATTTGTACTGATTCACGTTGTTACTAATATTCTGCTGAGCCAACTAATTTTACCATTCGATAACCATTGTTGCATATCATTAGTCTTTTAAAATTTCGCGCTGGCTATTTTGATTTATAAGTCACTAAATGCGCCTAAAAGACCATTAAAGATACTACGGCATAACGAAATTTTAATGAAATGACGCTTGACAAATAACGCCAAGTATAAGAGCTGGTTAAGCAAACAGCTTGGTATTCCCCAAAAGACAGTCGTGTTGGCTCTTCGAAAAATAAGTTGATGTATGTCATTCAGGCCTCTTACCAAAAAAATACGAAATGTGAGCACTGACGACAAAAAATAGGCCGGGGATTGATAACCTTAGGCAAAAATAATTCTCTTCATTTCTATGTTACCGATAAGGCCAATTAAGCAATGTGAAGTGCCCCGGCGTTCATTTTGGACTGAAATTCCGTGCATATCTTGCATTGTGCTGGTTTTAATTCTACGCGCTGGGCCAATGAACTATGTTATCTTCTATTCTACTAAAGCAACTAATTGTGCGTAAGGGGTGCGATGTCTGTTCAATTAACGAAGAACTTTACGCATCTGATTTCGGAATAGTAATAGCCAACAATTACAATTTTTTTTAAACGTTTTCCTTTTGCTTTGCTGCACCTTCACTTCACTCGTGTTAAGAACTGAATGAAAAATCTGTAATTCTGTTATTTCATATGGTTTAACGGAAATTGCGGTTCCATTCGCCAGAAAATTCGTCGCTGCTCACTGACCTTTGTTTTATATGGTAACTGTGCGGTATTTGTGGCACGATAATGGGGCTTAGTGTTGATTGGACAGTTTGAAAATCATTTATCTGAATGGCATCTGATAAACCTGAGAGAAGAAAACCAACAAGTATTCACTCATATAACCAAACGACAGATTCATAAAGTAATTTTAGTCGAAACACAATTTTTTTTATGTTGAAAAGCATTGGTGAGTAGATGTACAATGAGCAATCATCTATTGTTGGTGTGCATTCAAGATAGCATCTGGAGAAGACAGCTTGTTTGATGATGTAAATGATAGCAAATTTCATTAAACTCATATACATCAACATTGCCAAAGTTCGCAAAAAAATTGCTGCTTTGTTCTACTGGGCTATGCAGTACCTAAAACTTATAACGATTCAACGTCAAATGCAATAACCTTCAATAATAATTTGGGCGAAAGTTGCATTCGTAGGGCATGTAGCACCCGCGCAGCGGTGTAAGGCAAGCCATGCTCGAGCAGGCGGGCCGAAAAGTGAAGACAACTGAAAGCATTTGCTATTCTCTACCAATGGACATGCAATGATAACGGCCAATGACTCAACCATAAAATGATGGCAACGTCGTAGCAATTCTGCGCCTCAGCTTTCTTAACTTGTTTCCGCCTGCTAAATGACGTATTGAAAAGAAACATTCGAATGAACTACGGTGAGAGGAAGGAAAGAAAGAAACTGATGAGCCGAAGAGAAAACGCGATTACAGGCAAATGATTTCACATTTTGGGCGAATCTTCACGACATCGTGTTTGTTGTGACTAACTCGATGGGCACTACAGCCAGATGCTTTTCATTTTCAGCGTAAAGATGAGGCTGCGATCGTCGATATTTTTTCATATTGAGCGCTGATGAATTCACGAAGACGTGGCATATGTTCCAATGAAGCGTCTGTTCAATGACAAACGCTTCGTACCGGATTGCCTAATATGCGTTTTAACCGGGAAAAAAATGTAAAACTTTGGAAAATATGAATATTCAGAGCCTTTGAAAACAAATCGATGAAATGAATTGAAAATAATATGAATGGAACGCGACCACTAAGTACCGTGTCTGCAAAATAGAATATTATGCTATTGTAACTGCTGCAATTTTATATTTTCTGTCATGGTAACTTATTCGTATGAAGCAGATGCTTGGTCACATTCTTCGTTGAAAAATATATCAGTTTATTCTATCTTGCTACTAACTTGATAAAGTTTTTCCAGAAAACTCATTTATTGGCCTTTGACTTTAAGAAAACCATTGCATCGGGTCATGTTTATGCTATCGTGCAGTGTACTAACCCATATGAGGCGGAGAGGCACATGTCGTAGCAATAACTCGGAAACCTAGACTGCAGTATAGTGACCTTCTTAACAAACCATAGAGCTGGTTATTCAACCATAAACAATCAACTGATACTCGAAGACTCACTAATGAATGATGAGAACTTTATAGTTCGCCAATAACTTTTGAGAAGCTCATTTTTTGAAAAAACGACATGATATTATTCGTGACTTTCTGCAGAAGCAATTATGACTCTGCATCTGCTGAATAAACTTAAAATCTGAATAATGTATCATTTGATTCTGAGACAAAAGTAATTATTTTTTAATGTTTTTGTTTAATTTATTGCAGCATCTGTGTTTCGATCAATAAGAGGAAGATAAACTATCGGAAAGAATAATTTTTTTTTACATATGTTGCTAAAACTAATAACGACCCACTCAATCAGTCAGGTATCATTGTCTGGTGCCGCACGATTCATCACTGAAAGAGGTATGACTGAAAAAAACTGTCGAACTGTTTGGTAGAAAATGGTTTTACCAACTTTAATAAACTAAAACGACCTGATGACAAACGTTACTGGAAGAGTTTAGATCCCATTGACTGAGAGCAAATAAAAATATAATTTGTGTTTATTTGAAAGAATGACAACATTATTGATATTATATTGCATCGGCAGGTAGATCACTGCAGGCTAAGGCCGACATTTTGATACTAGTTCGACTGTATACTATCGACTTTTCTTTCTCCAAATGTTTATTGACCTCTTTTCTGTAAAATACTTTCTTTCTATATGCTGTCTTATACAAAAAAAGGGTATTGATGACTGTGAAATAACAAACAAAGATTCTTCCGGCAATCGTTCACCAGTCCTTTTTATTCTATTTCTTGTTTTGAATCACTACTTAAATGTTTCTTCATCTTTATTGCTGGCTCTCTTGGCGAGAAAATCTGAGGGCGCAATCGTAACGAAGGTATTTGCTGTTTTTTTTGGCATTTTGATGAGGAACTGCGTCAACTCATTCTACCGAATGATGAACTCAAAAAATTAAAGAAACTGTCAACAAACCCGGTGAGGAAAGAACCGGTTTACTCTTCTCTTTAAAATTTCAGAAAGTTACCATTGTTGTTGGCGATGATAGCTACAACAGCACGCATATGAAGATAACTTTTACTAAAACCAACTGTGCAGATGACGTTCATTCAAGAATTCATTCTCGCGAGCAATAAGATGACCGTTCCGCATCAGGCTGACCGGCGCTGTTCTCATTTGACAAAGGGTATTTCGGCTGAACGGTCGAAGATACTGCGTGTGCTAAATAATGTCACAAAATATCAATTTTATAACTGTATCGGTGAAGTTTTTTCTGAACCGCTAGAACTCACCATTCAAGCGTATGTTAACTGTATCGTCACCATATCAACTATTACTAACTTCCGTTGTGTACGTGAAATAAAAAATTAACTCAGCAAGCCCGACGACTTTAAAGTTGCAGAAACACTAATGAGCATGACAACCCACATTCAGCGATAAATTCCATATGAGCCCTTAATCTGTAACCTTTTGAAGCTAAAATATGGTCAGTCTGGTACGAGCCCGCATCTTGTTGTTAAACCAGAAAGCTTGGTAATTACTTACGCCAAATCAGAAACCAGCACATCTCGGTGAATTCACTGAAATTCGACAGCACAGAACCTAAATTTACCATGAACATGCATCTCGCTCATTTGGGCGGGAGATTGATGTGTTCCCAATTTCTGTACCCCTGAATGACTCAATTGTCATTGAGGCGCTCGTAATTACAAGAGAACTGATATCATTTTTAACTTTTGGGATTCGTGAATATAAAATTCGTGAAAACACTTGACTAGCGAACCTTTTGTTTATTAACTTTGCAGAACACGTCCTTTCGGCGTAAACGGAATTCGAAAATATGAGCACGACGAGAGCAATTTTTCAGAAATGTCGGCAAAACTGAAGCATTCGACACTGCTGTCAGCCTTGCACCTGTATTCTTCAGTATGTTGTATTTAAACGCATTGATTTATGACTCTACAGCTGAGGAGGCACAAACTGGTATTGATGAAATTTATGCTGACGTTGACGAAAAATACCAGCTTGTCAACAGAACTTTAGATTTAAGCAACGATTACTTTAAAAAAAATCTTTTATGTTGTAGAGTAATATTGATAGAGATAATATGGTAAAGTATGCGTATTATTTGTCTTTCCAATCGAGAAACTATTAAACTCTCGTGTGCTTTCAGTGAAAATAACGACTTTTGAAAACAACGTATTTTTTATTACGCTGTCCATCTACATATATTTTCGGGCATATTGCTGTTATTGACCAATAACGTATTTGGTGACGCGACCTAGATGAAAGAAGGAGCTACCAACCATCAGGAAGAACATATGAAAATCATTTTTATTCAGAAATGTTTGATAATTGCAAAATATATGCCTTCTTTTATTTCAGCATATTTTAAACTCTTTGTTGTACCATTTCTGGCATTAAATGACAAATATTTCACAGCGAAAAAAATTTAATAATTTTGACAAGTTGAAGGCAATGATGCCAAGCATGCTGACATTTTCAGCAACGATGACAAAACATTTATCTTCGCAGTTGACTTGCAGTGCCATGCTTTCTATTCATTGCCCACGTCTTTCAAACCGGCGCGAATGACAAAATTTTTTGGTCTCTTACCACCAGGTAATGACCAAGGTTGCTTACGACTCTTTGCAGCGGTGGTGGGGATTCTCCATTTTCGCTGGCTGAAAAATGGACGCTTCCGTATTGATATGAAAACTCTGAAAGAAATGACAAACGACCGTGACTGAAACATATTCGGTGGTCGCTACATTAATTTCGCCCCTGGCCGATTCTGCTGTCGAAGTAGAATGACTGGGAAAAGTTCAGGCGAACCATCTGTTCATATTTTTCATGAAAGAGGCTGCTCAAGGCGATTTGAAATTCACTTCAATCAGGCTTTCAAATATTTGAGACTAGTGATTGAAAAGAGGGCAGGAGTAGTATTGATGACTTTTTCGAAAATTGTTTTAGTATCTTGATGACTGTGTTGAATGACCCGATCCATGAGCTTTGGCACTACTTTTATAAAACTCGACTGTTCCTTCAAATTATGTTATAAATGGCTTTGTATAATTTTAGAACAGCAACCCCCATAATAATATTTTGAGAAAAAAACAAGTTAATATTCCGCTCTTGTGTATTAAACGCAATTGTGGTAGCAATGGTACGCATTACGACACAAGGTACAATATTTGTTGACCATTGGCCTTTCTGAAAATCCCAAAATCGTGTAATGCACTGTTATAATTGTCGATTTCATTTCATTAATGCTTTGATAAACTATGTCTCGAGCAACTTTGAACTGTTGTTGCTTCTGCAATATTTTGACAGGGAATACTTTTAACCCTCAATCCCACTTTGAAAGCTGTAGTGAAAATTTTTCAGATTATGTATTTTACTTTCCAGTTGCTAACTATAATATTGTGTTTAAAACTATGAAAACAGAGCATCGATAATTTTTGACCGGGCCCAAATTTTCTGCTTTTCTTCGACACGGATAAAAAATCTGTTTGAAGCAAATTGCGCAATACAATCTGTCTACCTTGCATTTTCCGTTGCAGATGTATTAAAATCTTAAACTTTCACAAACAATGATGAGATGATGAAGACAAATATGCATGTTCTGCGAAACACATGGACCCGATAATTTATTCCTGAATAGTAATGAACAAAAGAAAAAAAACATTCTGAAAACGACGCTTATGAAGAGAAGAGATGCAGAGCGAATTTTACCGGGCTGTGTGAGGTATTAGTCAGCGAAGGCTGTTTCTGGTTTATACGTGAAATGAACATACTAGATCCTATTTTCATAGCGAGGTAAAATATAATCCGTTTCTAATGGATGAAAGTATAAACGACATGCTATTTAGGCTACTACTTATCCGAGGAAGCAAGTCTGTTTTTCAAATTCTCCTTATCGACAGAATTTCAGATTGAACACTTCTCTTTGGCTACAATCTCAAATGAGCCAGGGGAAAGAAGCCCACGAAGGTATTGGTAAACAAGGTCCACCTTTTCTAGTAGCACAGAATTTTCTCTTTATGGTGAACGTACTTTCGTTTTTAATGATAGAAAGGCTTTAAGATAGGCCAATATCGACACTGATCCGTGTTCCATCGAAATAAGGAATTAATTCTGAGGAAGCGAAAATGACTCAATTTTCAGGTAAAAAAGAAATAGTATTTAAACTTGTCTGTTTTAATGAGGAGACACGTAGTCGATAAATGGCACGGTCAGACGAAACGAAACTACTTTGGGAAGCAACTTTCGACTTTGACTTTAACGACTTCAGCTGTAATTTATTGAAGGAAGAATTTTGCAATCATTGCTATTTCTACTTCATGATGTTCTGGGATTCTGGTATTGTGTCGCGCGTACGTCGTCTTAACACTATTTTAACTAACATTCAGAGGTAATTTCGGTGTCGTTCCATTCAATTTCATTTGTTGGTATTCTTGTCAAAATGTTCAAGAGCCTGTGATGTTAGCATAATGAAAATAAACAAAATAAATAAAAATGATTAAGGGTATACATTATAAGAGCAAAAGGAAAAATTAACTAGCGTTTTTCGAAGACATCAGTATTACTCAGTAATAATATAACTGTCTTTACTGATAATAGTACGTCCGTAACAACGCCCAACTTTCGAGATTTAATAAAGTTGACTAGAACGAAGATGAAGACAACGTCATCAGCCAATAAGAAGAATTTCACCAACGAATCTCAAAAACAAACAACAAGCATGACATGAATAAACTGGAATAGTACGTTTGATCCCTAGAAGCAACTCATGCTTACCACAAAACAGGGCAAACTAAATAGTCTTAATCGCTGATAATCTAAACATTATTACTCTATATTCGACTGGTTTTTTGCTGAAACAGTCTGCGCGTTAATAAACCGAGAACGTACTTTGGTAACTGTTACATAAGCGTTTTGATAACGACTAAACGCTTGAATGCATAACCAAACGTGGGGTAATAGAAGGCTCTTTTATTAAAGATGACACTGTAATATGCCTGAGAAATTTTTGTTATTCTGGATGGCTAATCTGAAACTTTGAAAGACATGAAATAGTACTGTACGTTGAACGTAGTCTTTGGCGTTTGCCGTTACAGCAGAAAGCTGGATTTATCGTCGTTTCGGGCAAGCTATCAAGAAGATAACTGCCATTTTGGTCGAAATACATTACCATCAAAAATATTCGAGGAAAATTTTAACATAAAATATATGTTACATCGAAAACGGGTGATAACTCGTATCAGCATTTTTCTTTAATGTGCGTTTACTCTTTATTTAATTCGAAGTTCAAAGGAAAGCACGTCCCATTCACCAGAAAATTAACGTTAAACGCGGAATGCATTGCGATAACGTTACCATCAAATCGGGCCAACAAAAGACTGTATATAAGTAAGTGCAAAAAACTCAACAGCTCATGAAACAGCACATCGAGCAGAACAAAAAAACGCAGAGGCCTAGATACAAAAGGTTGACACGATTTTTTACTTCAAAATATTGACTCGTCTGACTGAAAGTAATCTGAGACATGATCGATCATAATCGTGTCATTTTTGTTGTGTCATGAATTATAATAGGCAGTTTAATCGAACACGAAGACCGATACAGCATGGTTTCATTCAATATCGACCACGACGCCCTGAACCCGCAATATTATGATTACGGCAGCGAGACTCGACCAATATTATGAATACGGCTGTTCGATACAAAAGGCATTTTGATGCAGCTTGCTGATTTCGATAAAAATAACCCATGATTGCAGTGCTGGTTTCGATACGCTCTGACCATGACCGGCATTTCGATAATGGAGACACGGCGATAATATTTTAGTGGCAATGGGCAGAGGAGATACCGACTTTGTCGAGAGCGAGGGCACCGCTATTTTTTTGTTGAATAATGAGGCCGCTGCATCAGAGCCTGCAAACAGGCGAACCCATGGCGAAATTGTTTGAGAAAGCATTCATTTCAGCGTTGAAAAGCTTTCGTGAGAACCAGAATAACCAATTGACTCAGTTCGCAGTTTTCGATCATGGTAATCTGTGGCGTACTTCCCGTTTTCATGACAGCTGTCTGATAAATGTCGATAAATAAACCTGCGTTGGTGCGAAGCTTTATCTCAAATCTGACGGGGAATGAAACGCTTTGCGCAACAAATTGGCAGTCCTGAGCAAAGTGGCGCTCAAACGATTCAGTTTGATGGTGATTTTGCCCGAATTCTTTGGAGTAACTTTCATCGGATGAGAATCTTCATGTCTGGCGAGAAAAGCGGTTTAGGAAGCAAATTCGAAATCTATCGGCGTGCTAAGCGTTGACAATTTTATTTAAAATCACGATATGTCAGCCCATAAACTGAAACTACAAAATCTGTTGGCTGCGTGAACTGAGTTTATTATGTAACAAATGATATCTGTAATATACCATTTATTTCTTTAAAGCGCCTAATATGGTTGTGAATATAAAGAACTGAACTAGCTAACAATGAAAAAAACTATTTTTGAAAGTTATTATAATCATATTTGGTAAAGGAAGGTTGAGTATTTACTGGCAACTAGTTATACATCTTCGACGGGTCGCTATGACTGTTTTATTGACTCAGTTAGCTATTATTTTGATTTTCATTGTTTTTTATTGACGCATTTGTCGGTAATTTTAAGAGCGTTACTGCTTGTTTTGCAATAATATGAGCCATATTAAAACATTTGTTTTTAATAACCACTGTGCAGAAGCCTTATGACGCTAACTATTTGATAATGTTTCAAATGAAAAAACAGTGCATGTTCATATTAACAAGAATTGCCACTTTGAACTTTCCAATTTTGCAATAATCCTGACATATTAATGGTACACCGTAACATCTTCGGTGCGACTGATAAGAAAACGAATGATATTAGTACAGGCGAGACTATTATATTCAATGGACCCCAGTAACTAAATGAAAATTAACAAGACTGCCACTTTTATTTGTTGATGAAATAGGTGAAACTACATGTTTATATAACGAACTTTCATTGTAATTTTTCTGACATATTTTCTGACAGTATATGACCAATTTGGGCCGAGATGGACTTATTTCAGTGGAGACTGGGTAATGACTGAGCTTTCAAACAGTACCAAGAGCCATTTTCTTCTTTCAACCTCTTTTTTGTTGCAAGCCAGTACGCTAAGCTAACGCCACTCGTTTATCGGCTTTCAGCATGCGGGGCGTTTTCACTTTGTTTGTAAAATTCAACAACAACGAAACGTTTTTGAACAGAAAATAAATCAAACATTTATAATAATTAATCGCTGGGATGTTAAAATCGGAAATAACTTTCTCAAACGGTAATGTTGGTGGGAATAAGCCATATTTCATTAAAGTGTGTTCAAGCAAGAAGTGGCTGTCTGCCAATGTTTCAAATTATTTCGTAATCTGTTAACTTCAAACAGAGATTTGCCATTTTATTGAGAATTTAAAGAGTGGTAACGTATCAGGAAGAGACATTTTCTGAATCGTTGGCTCTGTTTGGAAAATACGCTTTATGGGCCGCGAACTCAAATAATGAAAAGAATCGATAACAAAATATTTTCATCTTTCATCAGAACTTTGGTACAGTAAACTGTTGCTGCCCATTCACCAATGACGAATATTTCTCATTAATACGGTAAACGAGCTTTTCATTTAAGCTTTCTTATATTATTTTCACAGAGCAACCACAATATGTTTTCTAATATTAAATAACATTTCGAAGGCTACCGTTACAGGTGATGAATAATTTATTCTGATGAAAGAAAAAACGTCTTAATAGATAATGAAAAGTCATTTTGAAATTCTCAAATAAACCAACAATGAAAACAAATTTTCGCGAGCTACATTTCTGGCTGTGTATAATATTGTAGGTACCGCAAATTCATAATAACATACACAGTGAGCTTTCTATAAACTGGCATGACAACACTGTTTAAAACTTAGGTACCAGTATGTCAAAATCAGTACGAAAGCCGAATCCATATGTTTATTAACCATTTTTATATTCGTAATGCAACAATGCCTATTTCCAAATTTCAACTAATCTGCGATGATTCTGAGGCACGATAGTATTCTGTCCGGTTTCTTGCGACAATTCGACCCTTGACAGAATTAGAAATTATTAAGAGCAGCTTCATGGCACC
>BGPR01000074.1:322385-357588 GCA_013235015.1 Araneus ventricosus
AGATTTCATGCTTTTTGGGCCATAAACATTAATCTCCATGTATCCTTATGAAATAGGAATCATATAAACAATAATTAATTACTAAATATATCAAAGTTTCATACTCAAATTAATTTATGCAAATGTAGAATTGAGTCCGTCATCAGAGGTCTTCAAATTGTTGGCTGGTATTATTTAAACGCGGTTGAAATGATTGATGTAATTGCAATTGACGCTAATCATTTTGATTGACATATGGCCGCATTCTCTTTCAGTGGATACTCTCTTGTCGATGAATGTTGCTTTCTTGGGCCATAAACATTAATCTCCATGTATCCTTGTGAATAGAATCATATAAACAATTAATATCACATAGACAAAGTTTCATTACCTCAAATTCAATTTTATAGCGTAGAATTGAGTCCGTCATCAGAAGTCTTGCAAATTGTTGGCTGGTATTATTTAAACGGGTTGAAATGATTGGATGTAAATTGAAATTCGACGCTAATCATTTCATTGACATATGGCGCATTCTCTTTCCCAGTGTGGATACCTCTTGATCGGAGAAATGCTGCTTTTTGGGCCATAAACATTAATCTCCATGTATCCTTATGAAATAGGAATCATATAAACAATAATTAATATCAAATATATCAAAGTTTCATACCTCAAATTAATTTATGCAAATGTAGAATTGAGCCGTCATCCAGAAGGTGTTCATTGGTTGACTGATATTATCTCAGACGTTGCATACATGATGAAATGTCAATTGGCGCTAATCACTTCGATTGACACTTGGCCGCATTCTATTTTAGTGGATACTCTCTTGTCGATGATTGTTGCTTTCTTGGGCCTTAAACATTATTCTTCATGTATCCTTATGAAATAGGAATCAATCGCATTCGAATACGGAGTGAGTGAGAAAAGTTAAACGCAGCATCCTCGTCCAATGCATCTGTTGACCAGAATTTTATTTTGACGTCCATTTTGTTTGAAATAACCTTCTTTTCCCTCAAACATCTTTGAAATGTGTTGTGCAAAACATCCTATTGTAAGTTCAGGTGAAAATCAACAACAACTTTATTCTCAAAGAAGAAAACTCCAATTAATGCACACGTTGATAACTAACCCTTCTCAGTTACAACTTGACAAGATTACGTGTTGATCCGGTGTCAGACGATAATTATCGTTGCCAAGTAGCTGTAAATGTAAAGATAGACTGAATCATTATTCATGAAAAATAATTTATTAAATTTCTTTAAAAAATGTTTAGCAAATGAAAAAATATTGTATTATTTATATAGAATCATGATAATTTTTATAGCTGCGATAATTCTACTCTTGACCATTCTACAATTGTCACTCTTATTAATTTGACTTACGAAATTGTTATATACATTATTGAAATTTCTCAGGGAATAGTTATTTATTGTGTGTTCGAAGAATTTATTATTTTTAAGAGTTGGTAATTCAATTTACTTTTTACTAAATGTTTGAAATTTTTGGTTTTTGCCAAAGTTTTGATCGATAAACCAAAAGACAAAAAAAATGCTAGCAAATTCCGTATAAATTATTTTATGAACATATCTTGGTTTTATTTACTTTTATTTTGCTTCACTAGTTTCATATTTGCAAAGACGGAATTTTATTATCGATTTTTCATTCATTCCTGTATATGCTTGAGGTTGGAAAATTTGTGTATTTGTGTATTCTCGATGGCAATACACTATTTTAATATTTTAAGGGCCTTTTTATCAGTTAATAGATTAACATTTTTAAACTTAGATTTCATACTAGTACCGCTACTTGGTAATAAACATGAGACAATAATTATTTCTGTATTCTATAATATTTATAATAAACTATTAGAAATTAAATGAAAAGGAGTAGAAAATGATTAAAATAAGAAAAAAAAATCAAGTTTTAATTACATTAACAAAACTGTTTTTTAAAAATATTATTAGCCATTTTTTGCCAAATAATTTCCTATAGTTTCATCGTCAAAATTTATGAAAAACTTTCCTTTGACATATATGCGTCCCTTGTGGTCGCCTTAGGCTCTAGATCCACACCTCAAATATTTACATCTCTCAAGTCCCCCGCTTTCTATTTAACTCCATAAGAGAACACTTAAAGAAATTGAACGCAAGCTTAAACTATCAATTCGATGATCGTATTAAATAATTAGCGATGGTAAGACTCTTTTAATCGTATTATCGAAGAGAGGTCTATCCTTCAGTTTTTTTTATCCTGTCCTTACCTAATTTTATTGTCCCCACTGCGGCAAGAAGTAAAGGTAAAGAAAGTGGAAAAAAAGATCCTTGAAAAGTGCCTCGGGAACTTTCTTCCTTTTATGTAATTGTGACCTCCCCCTTAAATTACTATTTTCCTTCTTTTAAAGCTTCTGAGTGGTCACACGGAATCAAGAAGGTAGAAAGAAGTGAAAAGTTGGGAATCTGACAAATAGAAAGTAATAACTTTTAATGTGAAGTATTTAAGACTGAGACTGTTTTCCATTATTGGGTTAGCATGATTAAAGAAAAAGTGAATGATTTGTAGTTTAAGAAAAGAAGAAAGGACTGAATTTAGAATTTTGGTTCGTTGAAGAATTTATCGAAGTACCAATAAACCTCTTCTGAAAGTATTTTAGATATCTACTTATACCTCAGCTTATGCTGCTTATAGATAATCATTTATAGTGTAAAATGTTTGGAAAGATGATTTTGAATAAATATTTCGAACACAAAAATTCATTCGTAATACTAAAATATAATATCCATGCAGAAATATAATCCATTACGCACGCAATTAGCGTTTGTAATTTTTACTTTTAATTCCCATGCTTTTGTCAGTTTCTTCTTGAAAATATATTTTTATATGATTTATGAATATAATAAGATTATTGCAAGAATTCAAAATTAGGAATCAATGTATAGTCGCTTAACACCACCTAACAACTCCACCTATCCCTATTTTTTGAAATTTGAAGCAGGAAGAAGAAACTGAATTTTCCCCAACCAATGACGAATATTTTTGAAGCGTTTTTCACATCTGAATGAAATATTTCCGAATGTGTTTAACATCTGATATGAAATTAAGAGTGCATGTTCCCACCAGATGTGAAAAAATTTTCAGAAATATTCGTTATTGGTTGGAAAAAATTCAGTTTTTTCTTCCTCTTTGTAATTGCGAAAAGTAAAGATAGGTGGTGTTGCTTGTTAAGCGATGATATGCTCATCATCACTAGTTTTGAAATCGAAATATTGGTGGAACTCCGACTTCCTTAATTCTTTCTCTTACCTACTTGCTTAAGCTACCTCAGATTTTGTTCCAATGATTTCTATTTAACTTTCTTTGTTCTTTTCAAGAACAACTTTGTAATAAAGATTTGCTTGTCTATAATTAACTCTATAAATCATTTTTAGACCGTCATTTACTTTAAAACTGAACGTTTAACAACTTTTTAAACTCAATTATGATGCTTAATCGTTTATGAATTATAAATAGAAATAACTTCAAATAACAATTCATAAAATATTATAATAATGAGTTAAAAGCGATTTTTAACTTATGGCAATACTGCATTGGTTCATTGAAACGTATTTTACAACAATCCTAATGTTATATTTGATTCTGGGCTTACAAATGGAGCTGTCGGATACTGATTTCATAAAAGAATTGGCTTTCAAAATTTAAATAGAAAAATATAGATCGATTCTTTAGTTGAAACTAAATATATTTAATCTATCATATTAAGTGCAAAGGCTTATATTCATTTCATTCATTCATCTAATCTGAACCGTTCATTTATCTATCACAATCGTGTTCTTCCAATAAAGTTTAACCTAATACATGTCATCAATGTAATGATGGAAAATACAAGTGTATTGAAAGGAATGCTAAAGAAATAAATCACTCCGATATCGATATGAATAATGCAAGTCAAAATATACAATCATTTGGGATGTGATGCATTAGCAGATTTACATTAACCCCTGTGCTTCTTGACACTTGATGTTAAATGGTCCATGCCCCAAGCGAAATTCGGTCCACCATGCTCCAAAATCTCTCCCGAGATTTCACAAACCGTTTTCATTTTTTGATTCATGGAACAGAATTTAAAAGCCGTTACTCCGAAAATGAAAGGTGACAACTCCGATCTTAATGAAAAGTGAATGACGCTTGGCATCATCACAAATGCATTAACTCTAAATTGCTTCAAGAACACAGAGTGGAAAAGCTCCATTGATCATGACTGGCGCGTGCCTGCGAAAATGGCTCAAGTTCTACAATAATTACGTGGATTCGGAATACCCACACCATCTGGAGCACTGCTTATTTTTTCTTTGTGTCCTGTAACCAGGAATCTTGTGATATCTTATGTAGGCAATTTATATAAGCAAGGAGCAAAAGATAGCAATCATTATTAAATTTACTCTGCCATCCAGCAGGAGAAAAAGAATAAACTCTTTTACTTATCCAAACAAAATAATTTAATAAAGGGAAAATTATGCGTGTGCCCCAGAAAAAGTTCAATTCTTTTAGCTGAAATTAGGTGGAGCGTCAACTTGTGACCTGATGCTAATAGTAAAATTGATTCCGCAGCAGAATCGGTTATTTTATCGTAATCACTCTTCTCTTAACTATTTTATTATTATTCTGATATTTAGAAGAAATTTTAGGACTTAGAGCATTGTACTGTAAATGGGATAAAATTGGTATTTTCATTGTGATGAAGACTGGCGATATGTTTTATCAAAAAAATTGAATGCAATTTAAATCGAAAGTAACTTCGAATATTAAAGAAATGTACAAGATTTGCTTAAGCTTCGGTACTTGATCAAGACAGATTTGACTCCACATGCCCGTATTTGGTTATAAAAAAATTAATTATTTTTTTATGTGTAATTACATTTTAACAGTTACACACATTTCATTTTATAAGCGTTGACAACATAAATATTGACCTCTGAATTAAATTTATTATGTTCCCCATAAACTTCTAAGTAGTGATTCTTTTTAATTGATACGGATATAAAATCTAGAAGCATTTTTCAAATATAAATATTCATGACAATCAAATGGAAGGTAACAAATCCGATCTTAAATTAACGCATTTTTATTACTTATATGCAGTGTAAAATAATAATCCTTTAATTCTCCGAAATGGGAATTCAATTAACAATTGCTCTTAGAATGTCTTTTAATATAATTTTAGAAATTGGAAAAAAAGTATACTTTCTTTCCGGAATCTTTAATAAATATTCCACAAAATAATCTTTTTTTTTTGGAAGGGAGATATCGTTCTCGTGCTGGAAGTCCCTGAATTCTAATGGCAAAGATTCGCGATCGACAAATCTAAATTCAAGTTCTTTATAATACCAACTACGCATTTTTCTATTTTATGATTTGGTAGCAATATTCGAATTTTAGCAATTTTCGAATAATTTTATTTCCCTTATTAAAATATTGTGGAGCATTGACGAATAAGACAACGATTTACCAAAGAACATTCGTATAATAATTCTTGCATGTGTTACTGCCTGTTTAAATTGATTGATAACATGAGTTGTTTATTACTGGTATATAAAAACTCATGCCTGATTTTAAAGAAACATAAATATTGTGAGTTACTGCCTACATCACTTGAATGTCAACAATTTCAAAATTCTTAATCGATTTGCATATATATCTTATTCTCAGTTGACTATATTATACTAAATCCTGAGCGCAAATTTCAGATATCATTTTCAATTTATTTTTATGATACTCATAAGTTCTTCTTGCTATTAGAATAATTAATATGGCAAGATCTTTTTTCTACTGATCTTATATATAAATTTAAGTAGCTTAAGATAAAACTGAACGTATAGTATATTCAGATACTCTGTTTTTGTCAGTTTTCACATACCGATCTTAATCACTAAACAACTCTGTATGTGTTGGTATACCTTATAAAAAATACAATTATCAGAAAATCCCATTTCCAAGTTACTTTTTATGGATTGACTATTTTTCCTTTTATTTGCTGTAGATTACATGTTCTAATCCAATTTATTACCTGTTCTGTCATTAATCTGTATAAAACAACAATTGCCTGACAAGCCTGAGTTAGGTTCTTTATTTTTACAAATTTATATGCCTGAGGACTGAATTATTTTCCTGAGGACCATTTTTTAAGCAAAACAATTGCTAGCTTTTCCGATCTTTACCTGATGAAATATTTTCTTCCGGATGTGTAACGTTTATCCTACATAAGTATTTTGTTGTTGAATAAGATGTAGAAAGGTAATTAGAAGTTGAAAATTTACTTTATATACTTTATAACACATAATTCCCCAATTACAGTTCGCATTTCGAAAGTCGACCAAGTTTTTGACCTTTAATATGCATCACCTTTGAAAAAAATTGAATCGCGCTAAATTAAGAATTAACTGGCCTCTTGAATGATTAATACTGAAATTTGATACTATAAAAATGAATTTTACTTTCCAAAAATAAGTTTATTAATAGCAAATTTCATTGGAGCTTGAATATACACTAAAAGCTTTATTTAAATACAAAGTATACCAAAGTGGAAGACACACTCCAATCAAGTAAATAACATTAGAAAAATAAGAATTCCTATGCAAAAAATGTTTCAGATTTATTTATTTAAATTCATGTAATTTTTATATAGTTTGCTATCCTTGCCCGTTTTTTCATATAATTCTTTTTTCTCCTTTAGGGTGAAATATAAGGGTTACAATATCCGAATTTTTACATAAATTACTTACTTAAAATATTTTCAGAGAATTAAAGTTGCAGCCAAAATTCAACAAAATGATTTAGAAGGTTTGAACAAAAAATGAGACCTACATATATGTATAGAGCTTTTTGTGAAAAATATTTCTCAGTTGAAAATTCAGTGCCTTATGTCTTGAAAGAACTAATCCTATTTATAAAAAAATTTCATGCAAATCAAAAATTTCCAGAATGATTTCTTTCAAAAGCACATAAAATTTGTCGCATTATTTTTCTAGCATTATAGAGAAAGTTTTCTAAGTACTGTTAATGGAAAGTTAAAACTTTTCCAGTTCCATTAAATATTTCTCTTTATTGTCTTTGTGTCTTAATAATCGAACGAAGTGTATTGCTAGTGCGCTGCGGCAAGCCAAAATTTCTGCAACCAAACTTACGACACCCGGAAGAAAACTGCCTTAAAACCATCTTCTGCAGCCAAAATTCAACAAAATGACTTAGAAGGTTTCAACAAATAAAGAGACCTACATATATGTATAGAGATTTTTGTGAAAAGTATTTCTCAGTTGAAAATTCGGTGCCTTATGTCTTGAAAGAACTAATCCTATTAAAAAAAATTTCATGCAAATCAAAAATTTCCTGAATGATTTCTTTCAAAAGCACATAAAATTTGTAGCATTATTTTTCTAACATTATAGAGAAAGTTTTCTAAGTACTGTTAATGGAAAGTTAAAACTTTTCCATTTCCACTAAATATTTCTCTTTATTGTCTTTGCGTCTTAATAATCGAACGAAGTTTATTGCTAGTGCGCTGCGGCAAGCCAAAATTTCTGCAACCAAACTTACGACACCCGGAAGAAAACTGCCTTAAAACCATCTCCAGCAATCCTTAGCTGACAGCCATCACAAAATTTTTAATATTATCCAGATTGTAAGTTTCTTGTTGAACTTTTTTTCCCTTTCCTCTTGTCGTCCAGCTCTTATTTTTCCCCAATTTTGATCACCAGCCTTAATAAATATGTTCTACGTAAAAGAAAAGAAGATGAAAGAAGCAAAAAAGAAATCTCTCTTCAAACAATCTGTTCGGAGCCACATAATGACGGAAACTTACTTTTGAGGCTCTAAATATACCAAAAAGAAAAGATAGATAGCACTATCTAGTTTTCATTACATCCGCGCCAATTCATTTTCATTATCGTTAAGGTGAAGGAACTACGCTGATCGGGAATCAATTTTCCGTGTATGCTTCCCCATCTGATGAGTTTTGCTCAGAGCCTCAGATGGATCTAAAAGGGCACTGAGTTAAGTTGACTCCAATCGTTGAGTGCCTTGAGTGGTTTTCAAACAATCAAACATAATATCGGGTGGAATAACGTTTTGGGCTTTTATCTCCCCCTTTTGCTGCAGTCTTTTCATTTGCTTTGGATAATGCCTTAAATAAGGGTATTACTTTGTTCAACCAAAAAAAGCGCATTAAGTTCTTCGTGTTTTCATTTACTTTTTTAAAGCAATCTGCCACTGTCATGGAAATTAAAGTTTCGTGGCTCGTTTTTAAGGAGTGTGTGACAGCCGCACATCATCAAACAATTTTTCGGATTATAGTTTTTTTTTGGACATGCTCTTTTTAAAATTCCGAAAAAAATATTTATTATGTGTTAGTATGTTTCATTTTAGTTTCTAATCGTACAATCGCATTGATTCGTGTTATTATGAGGAAAATATACGCCGTTTAAGAACGCATTTGGTCTTATGAAGCAAACTACTACTGTCATGGAAATTAAAGTTTTGACGCTCGTTTTTTAGAAGCCTGTGACAGCCGCCACATCATCAAACATTATTTCGGATTATAGTTTGTTTTGGGATATGTTCCTTTTAAAATTCCAAAAATAAATATTTTTATGTTTTAGAATGTTTCATTTCAGTTTCTTGTCGTATAACTAGTTGTAATCAATCACATTGATTCATGTTATTATCAGGAGAATATACGTCGTTAAAGAACACATTTACTCTTATAAAGCAAGCTACTACTGTCGTGGAAGTTAAAGTTCTTATGACTAATTTCTTATGCATGATAGCCGCACATCATCAAATGTTATTTCAGATTTTAGTTTGTTCCTGAAAACTTTTGCGAATCCTAATGTTTCAGTTGGTTCTATTTTAATATTGATTTTGCATTTTGTGTTTTATGATTTCTCAGCAATACTATAACACATACCATTACCGCTAGGGTTTTCTTTATTAAATTGAGTTGCATAAAATCCAATTTTTTTTATTTGCTCATAATTAACACTTCCAATACCGTTTTAAACAATTCAATAAATAGAATAGAGTGGTTTTAGAACATCGAACGATTATTTCGAGATATAAATAGATAAATATAATAAAAAGATAAAAAGATATATACTCGGAAATTTGCCACATTCAATATGTGTATTTTTCTTGCGTAATTTATCTTTCAGTACAATTCTCATTGATTTTATTAAAAAGATGAAATGACTTGGATTATTTTTAAAGTTTAAGTAAAACTTCTTCAATTAACTTTTTAAAGTGATTCCTACTATTGTGTCATAAACAATGCATAGTGACTAAAAACTATCATTATACAAATGCCAATTTTATTGAATTTAAGAAGAGCTAAAACGTTTTTCGTCTTTAGTTTGCCCTCTATAGACTCTTTTGAGATTATAACTCGAGGTGACTTTCCGGAATTTATTTAATACTATGGATTCTAGAAAATAATAGAAATTTACTTTTCATGGTAAACCACTGATGAATTCCAAAAAAATGTCGAATATTATAAAAACTGGTTCTTAAACGAAGTTTAATTTCATGAAAATTATTATTTTGCAACCATTACATTAAATAACTTAGAAATCATAATGTAATTTTAAGAATAATATTGAGTGCTCAATTAAAAATGTTCGAATACATTTAGTGCTTAGCGTTTTCAACTCTTTTATTAAAGCATATTTCAACTCCACCTTGATGACATATCTACAGTACAAAGCATAATTGATGCTCATGTACAAATGTTGTTCACAATTAATATGAAAACTATAACTTAAAAATCAAAAATTACTTCAATGAATGCCTATTTTTATCATTACGAATGCCTTTTTTATTCTGATACTATTTTTATGGGGAAATTACATAATTTCTGAATGCATCTAAGTATTATTCTGTTGAAAAATGAAATAAATCAACATCAAAGGAAATTATTTTAAAATAATGACAAGAATTTCAAAATTTCGGAAGATATCGTTATTAAACTTGAAGAGAGCTATAAGAATAATTAAAAAGGGGAAACTTTCTCTTTTAAAATATATTACACAGCTTATTCAGTATTTTTCACATAGTAACAGTCTCTAGAAACTTCATTTTTCACTGGTTAAGCATTTGAAATTAATGAAACATATTTCTTTCATAAGTTCCTCTGCTGCCATTTTTCAAATGCTTTTCAAATATTTTTTGCTTAACTGAATGATAAAAGTATGCCACTGACCAGAAGCACATACAATTTAAAAACAAAGTTCGGAATAGTTATTTTGGAAACTTTTTAAACAAAACTTCCCCAGTTCAGAAAAAAGTAAAGATATGCCTTTTTTTAGTTATGCGAATTATGTTATCTGATGAAACTCAACTAACAATTCGTTGTAATGATTACGCCATAAATTAAATAAAAAATAATCTGCACAGATGAGCTTATTTCACCCAGCAAATTGGGTCATCTCCTGTTAATCTTACCTCTACGCTAGGTACTAATAGAGATAAAAGTTGTGTTAATAAAAATAATAGAAACTTTTCAGAAAATTTTTGGAAGCCAGAAAAAAAAGCGCATTAACATTAGATGCTTATGAAAAGATAAAACCTCGAAATTAACACACTGCCGGACACATTTTGGTTCTAACTAGCACGCGATATGCTTTGCTCAACGAACATATTTTTATTTCACTGGCAGTTTTATTTGCCACTAAAGCACATAATGCAGTCTTGGAAACTATTACATTTTATAATATAGCACCGCAAGAAGGGTAGGGAAAAAAACCAGTCTCTAATTAAGTACCCGTCGCACTTCCGTTCCTGATCAGTCGTTTGCCCGGAAGAAGAACAGGATAGAAAAAAAGACTGAAAAGATAAAAAAATGAAAATAAGAGCTTTGTGTTTCGTTATCTGCGACTTCCAACTTTTAGCAAATGGCGAGAATAAATAACTCCATAGAACAACAATGCAAAAAGTTTCGATTTTCTATTTCTTTCTCTTTAGGACTCTTCTACTAATACGACCAAACATATATTCAATTTCATTTACTGGATGATAAATATTGTACATTTGGTTGACACACCAATATGTTTAATGTTATGGAAGTGACCATTAATTACAATTATTGCGACAGATTGCCGAAAGATATTATCTTCTATTTGATTTAAGGAATAGTTCTTTCTCTTATCATCTCTATACCATTGCTAGGAATAGTTTTTATTAACCAAGCAATATCTTAATAGATTTTATTTAGCTTTCGGAGTTTGACTTTCTTTTTGATTTGTTTCAAGGGTTTTACTGAAATGATGCGCAGAAAATCGATGGTTGAATCACTAAATGGATTCAGAATGTATGGAATTAGTAATTGATATTGTTTATGAATTTCAAAAGTTTTATTACTGTATTTTAAATTCAGATTTTGTCTATAAGTTATAATTTAAATTTTTTCGTTCCCTCACTTAACACATGCTGCGTTGTACAGGACGGAATCGTTTACGAAAATTTACTAATTAGCATCAGTTATCTTTCTTAGACACTATTTTCTTGAATTATTGCGGCATCTTCGTACTGCAGTTTAAAAAAGTGCCCCAAAACACTATAGACCTCAGTCTAGTTCTCAGTGAAAAACCTGCCCCAATGCACCATAGACCTCAGTCTAGTTCTCAGTGAAAAAACTGCCCCAAAACACCATACACCTCAGTCTAGTTCTCAGTGAAAAAACTGCCCCAAAACACCATAGACCTCAGTCTAGTTCTCAGTGAAAAAACTGCTTCAACCAACCAATATACTAAACTAAGTATGGTATATAGACTATTCCTTAACTTAGACTAATATCATCTTTTTATCCTAGGAATTAATTCTTTTAGAATTTGATTTTCCATTTTTTTAGTATTCAGATTATACTTGTGAAACGCGTAAAATGACAAACTGTTATTTGAATTATTTTTTATTCTTCAAGGAAATGCAAGCTTCTTTAAATTATTATGAAACACCATATAGTTGCCGTTGATCGTTCGCAGATATTTACTGTTTTATCGCACTGCCAATATCAATGAAAAATTCCAAAATGAAGAGGTTTGTCGTTAAGCTAAATGCCCATTTGGTATTTCCACGATCTTCTATGCGCATATATTTACCAGTTTTTTTTGCGTTATGACAATTATATCTGTTTCTGTACATTCACTTCGATTGTATTCATCTTTTCTTTCGACTTCTGCAATCTCTCACCTGTTGCTGTACCATTTTCGACCCCTGCTCAATGCTTCCCTGAATGCACTCCACAAATCCATTTCTGCATGTTTTTTTTCTTTTTTTACTGCTGATTGTCTTTTACAGGCACATTGATAACCAAATGTTATGATATAGAAACATACAGAGTTGTCAAGAATTATTGGACCCGTTTCAAAAATTAATTTTAAAAAAATCCTATAATGTAGCAACTTCCTTTTCTTTAAAAAAAGAGAAAAGTTTAAAAAGTGTTTTTTTTTCAGATAGGTAACGCGATGTTGCGGCGCTTTAAATCTGCACAACCGAATGCAAGTGTCAAAATGGCTACCATGCAGCAAAAGGAACGTCTGGTACCTCTCTGTGTCCTCGAAAGCAAATCAATTGCAACAGGTCAAATAATTATTCGGTCAGAGTATCGAAATTGTCGGTCGCCAAGTAAGAACTCCATTAAATGTGGGTATGAGAAATTAAGGAGAGAAGTCTCGCTCACTGATGCACACTAATGTCCATTTAATTTCTCATACCAATGAGTGATGAAGTTGGAGATTGACAAATTACAAGGAGAGGGCATGACTTGGGGAATTCAATTCGGGATGAAACTTGACATATTAGTTGCATACCATTAGGATGTTCACCCATCAATATAAAAAGTGCAATGGCCTGCCAATTCGGAGGAAATGACCCTCAAACTTCGGGCACCACTTATATACCAGTAACTTTTCAAAAGCAATCAGTGATTACATATCTCAGATGTCAGTGCGTCAGCCTAGCATTCGCTAGGTCCACAGTTCTGTCCTGGCTCCGGTTTGTTTTTATTATTTTTTTCAAAATTATTCCAAATTAAATTAAAAGTTAAAAAAATATTTTTAAATAAAACTTTAATTATTTTTATGCAGAAAATAATTTTATTTATATGATACTTGAATTACAGACAAATTAATAATAAAAATAATATATAAACAGAAAAATAATTATAATTAATTAAATAATTTTGAATAAAAATAAAAAAGCGCAGCCAGGACCGAACTGCGAACGTAGCGAATGTTAGGCTGACGCACTGACATCTGAACTATGTAAGCACTGATTGCTTTTGAAGAGTTACTGGTATATAAGTGATACCCGAAGTTTGAGGGCTCTTTCCTCCGAATCGGCTGGCCATTGCACTTTTTTATATTAATGGGCGAACAACCTAATGGTATGATACTAATATGCCAAGTTTCACTCCGAATTGAGTTTCCCAAGTCGTGCCATCTCCTTGTAAGATACTCTATACGGATAATTCTTTGAAATCTTTTAATTGATTTGCTTTCGTGGAACCAGAGAGGTGCCAGATGTGCCTTCTGCTGCACGGTAGCCATGACACTTGCGTTGGATTGCACAGATTTAGTGCGCCGTAATGGCGCATTAAATATCTGAAAAAAACTTTTTGAGGTACTTTCTCATACGAAAAAAAACAAAGTTGCCGTATTACAGAGGTTTTTTGGGCTTATGTGGAGTTTACGGTACCCACTTACTTCGTTCCTCTTAGGATCGCCAACTCTTTGCCGCCAAGAACGGAGATGAGATAACATTTGTTTTGGATGCGTCTAGATGTTTTTAAAGAGTGACTAGCGCGCATGCGCACAAATTGATCTTTTCATCGGTGTTTCGCTTATCAGGCTGTATTGTGCCACGTTTCGATTGGACTGTTATGTCCAACGCTTCGATGTCATTGATCGATAAATTCGAATTTAAATAAAATTTCGTTTGGAACTCTTCGGATTGAATATCGGTTCAGTATCGTGTATGTTAGTCTGTGTGTTTCGTTTCTCAATGAATAAGCGAAGCTACTAGTATTCCGCTATCTGAAAGCGGAGCCGTTGATATTTTTAAGTTAAATAATTTGCCCGGTACACGCTTGAAATGCCGCAGGTATTGCGTGCAGAAATTCTATTTCTCTGATTTTTTTTAAAAAACCTAGATTCCTAACATTCAGTGAAAAAGCGAAGCTACTAGTTTCCTGTTATGCTGAAAGCGAAGCCACTGATGTTTTTTTAAGTTAAAGAAATTGACCGGTATACGCTTAAAATGTCGCAGGCATTGCGTGCTCAATCTCTCATTTTCAGGTGACGCATGCGCAAGACAGCGATGAAAGCGCATTGCACATCCAAAACAGTATTTGGTGACAGTACATGACATTTCGCCAAGAAAAATTGGCGTGAAACAGGTGGGTACCGTAGACACCGCATTTACCGTTTCCTGTTAAATTTTGAAGTGGGTTCTATAATTTATTACCACTCTGTATTATGTGCTCTTCAAATGCCTGCTATTCCAAAATGATAAATGTTCAGGTTTTGAACAAACTTTTTTACGAACTTTAAAACGATGATAACGGGGTATCTACCAACGCCGTTGTACTAGTCTGAAAAATGTTATTATAAGACGCATCAATAAATTAAATATAAGCACAATTCACAGGAAAAATGGCATTTAAAATGGAAAGTTAAGTAATATCCTTATATCAAGAGGTTCTGGACAAATAATTTATGGTGTAATTAGGTCACTAGGATGTGCCAATAGCGGCTTTCAGAAAGTTATTGACGAATTTCTGCTTTCTGTTATAGGCGAGAAGTGCATAGAAATCAATGATAAGTCCAATTAATATTATAATTGAATTGTGAGTGGTGTGACGAAAATCACTCTATTAAATATTCCTTAATTTGAATCTAATATGATGGAAAAATTTTAGTATTGGAATATTTAAATAAAATTAATTTTCAACATTAATAATCGATATTCTATGCAATAAAATTGTATGTCAGTTGTCAAATAAATTAAGTTATTTGAATCTTCACTCTTTCTATAGCTCTAAGATTATTCGAACACACATTATTTTATTCTACTCTGAACGACCAAATTGTACATGCCATGTACACTCAACTGGAGCTGTCATTAACTATAAATGCGAAAAGCCCATTCTGAGTTGCAAACTTATTAATGTTTATACGAAGTATTAAATTTATTGCTTCTAATAAATACCCTATTTTTTCAATGAATATTTCTGATGATAAAGAAAGAAAGCAAAATCAAAGCCGAATTCCTTACTCCACCTTAATCATTATCAGTGTATGAGAAGTCGCCGGATAAGTAAGCGAAGTATCGCTTCACTTGAGGGTATAGCGATGGGAGGATTGAATCCTCCCTTCAGTGATAGTACGTTCCTCCTACAGGAGGGGTCGGGCCGTGGCCGGTGATGGCTACTAGAACTCCGGCCTCAGTACTCGAGGTATTGCAGCGACTCTCATTCAGATATCTGAGTTGCCAAGGCAGGGTGGGGTGATTCATTTTACTGTCTTAACTCCCTAATCCCGAGGCGACTTTTTTCTTGTAGTTCCTTTAAAACCGGGTCTGTTTGGGAGAAAGCAACATGAATTGGACTCTCCCAACCTGGTTGGTCCTTTACCCCCCATCACCACACCTACTACGCACTTATCTCCTAAGCGTTCTCTAATTCTAACCACTATACAATTCAATATAACTATTTAAAGATATAAGTTTAAAAAATATCAATTTGTGTAGAACCCCTCATCTCTTAGCTTCTCTTCGACAGGAGCTAAAATTCCGCACGTTGTAAAGCCGATATCTTTCTGAATACTAATGATATTGAACTGAATATTTTTATATAAGTTGCGCTATATATCTGGCTTTAAAGTTGTGAAAGAAAAATTACACTATGTTTCGCGCATGCGCAGTAAAACATTATTTACTAAATATGCTCATAATTCTTGTAATATTCAAACATTCTTTTCCGAATTTTTACAAAATGCTTCTCTAACATATTGTCAATTTCTCTGTAAGTTTCGTATAATATAACAGAAAACTCTGCATGTTATAAGCAAAAAACAGGTGGAAAAATTTGAGATTTTTTAAGAAAACCTTTATATCTTCCCAAATATTTGTTCTGAGTTTACGAAAATTTCTGTAAATATTATGCATATTATACATTACCATTTCTGAAAGTTTCATATTGTTATCAGTATTTTGTGAAGCGGGTTGGGCCAAACACGTTTTTGTCTTCATAAGTTTGTAGACGGTCCCCTAATTGCCCTCAGGACCGAATCTTCAATGTAAAATGTGAGTTATTGTCTATTCTTTACATGTCCGAAGTTTAAAGGCAGTCAGTTAAACCATTCTGGAGAAATTCTAAAAAATGTGAAAATCTGCAAGTGTCCGGATACTTTTGGGCATATAGTGTATCTTGAGAATAGGAAGTTTCCGACTGACCGAGAAGTCAACTACAGATGCTGGTCTCTCTTAATAGTACATGTCTGTTAGACTTCATAAAAGCATATGAAGTATTAAATTTTGGGAGACGAAAATAAATACGTGATTGGATTAAAAATGATCTAATTGAGCATTTAAAGATTTATCAGACGTAAAATAGAGATCACTGTATTTCTGCCTTATTGCGAAGGTTGTCAGCATAGTATATATGTTGAAATTAAATTAACTCTAAGCATCAGAGTATTAAATACACTGTTTTAATAACAGATTTAATTTATTCATAGAGGAACCAATCATTTACTTAGTAACGTATTATTCATAAACTTTTGCATGGTTCTACCGTCAAATAAAACATGAATTAATACTATTCAGAAATTTCCACACATACTTAATTAGCTTAATTACATTTAATAGGATTAACTGATTCCGCTTCAATTGGTTGTGATTACGCTCCATTCACTATACTTTGTGAGCATAGAATTATAACGAGAAATTTGTAAATTAATGTTGTTAATCTAATAACATTAATAAGAGGAATTGTAATATTTACACATATCATTTTTAGCAAATGTTAATTTAGTATATAAGCTTTATTGGTGCGTATAAAGAATAACACTCATAAAGTCAATGGCAGATATATTCTGAAAGCAATTTCTTCTCAACAGGTTTCTAAAATTATTTGTCAATTAATGTTATTAATCTACTAAAATTAATAAGAGGAATTATTATACTTACGCATATCAATTTTAACATAGAATAAGTTAGTATATAAGCTATATTTGTGTGTAGAAAAGAATAAAACTCATAAAGTTAACGACTGATGTATTCTGAAAGCACTTTCTTCTCAACAAGTTTTTCAAATGCAAAAAGTTCCCACAAACAAATATATTATATTGGGATTATTTTAACATAAAACTCATCTGAGAAACACATTTTCCACCCCTTTTGCGAAAGACATATTTTTTCATTATTTTGATTTTTATGCATCTCTCCCAGTTTATAGCGTGAAAAGTTGAGGTCTTAGCATAACAATGTATCCCAATTTGTATTCAAAGTTTCCTCGGATTTTATGTTTTCTCCAATTTAGAAGGATTTCTTTCTTCGAAATAAATACAATATTCTTGAAGTTTTATTTGTCCATGGTTTGGTCATAAATTTTATTTCGCTTTATTGTAAACAGTTTGTTATTTTTAAAACATTGCCTAGTCCTATACCATTTATTTCTTATTAATCTTATTTTTGAAAGAAATTTCTCAAGAAACTCTTAATAATAATAAATTCAAGCATTCTGCGAAAAAATAAATCCATGCATGCCCACAGTTATAATAACACAATCAAACGACAGAGCACGGCAAAAACTAAATTAGGCAGAATGGAATAAAATAGGAAAATTTTTGAATTCGCTTTCTGCTACAAGATTAAACTCAGATTTTTCCATTTTGAAATATAAAATGTGTCTTCTCATAACCTGCGTTTTTTGCCTTTAAGTTTGATAGATTTCAGTTAAAAGTAATTTAAATGATGTCCCTGAAGACAGCAGTCCATCTAAAGGTCACGCATTGCTTGATTTAAATACTTCGCAGTGAAGCTAAGCTTCACTTAAAAGAATAACTTTGCTGCGTTCATGTCAGGGTATAAATGTTTTCAAAATCAAGAAAATATCAGGAGGCATATTTCAGCTCCCGCTCAAAAAGTGTCAAAATTCTTGTCAGTTTGAAAGGTTGGTGTCAAAATAGTTCGCATTTTTTTCCTTTTATTTATGACTGCTGTTGAAATGTAAGAAATCTTCTCGAACTTTCTAAATCTTTGGATCATTCTTGAGCATTTTTTTCTGTTTACTTCCAATTTTATATTTTTCCAGTTAAAATATTTTTCTTATGAATATTTTTATTTCATTTCAGATTTGCTTAGTTGAAAATTCTTTTAAATAAGAATCAAAATTGCATCTTTTTAATTAAGAATAGTTTTGTTCTTAAAAACACTGAATTATTATAGATATTTTAAATTCAATAAAATATAATTTTTTTCGAGGTAAGTGACGAACGACATGTGTCATATTGTATTACAATATTTCATCGGTTTATCTACGACATAAATACACAAAGAATTACATGAACAATGTTAAGCTCTTAAAATATTTTATTCGAAATATTAAAATTTATTTCTATGGACTTTTTACCAAAGATTTCTAAGGATAAATAAAATTATATTTCTCTTCACGACATAGTAGAATTCATTTCAAGAACTAATCAAACATATGATTAACTTGTTTTAATTTTGGTGCAGTATGTTTTAATAATGACGCAGATGCAATTTCAACAACTGTTGCCATAAAATGGTTTCGAAGGCCCTGGAAGTTTACCAAATGTTTCTTAAAGAACTAGCAGTGAGAGTTGAAAAATCAATGTTCAGTTCTAAATTTTTCCACTTCAACGACAAGCTTAAAATAAAAGATTAGGAAAACCAGAAACAAAAAGCTTGTTTATTACTTTATTTCATATTTCTCTATGTTTGCTTTCATGATTAATATATTTTTGTTTGATTCTTTTTTTCAATCCAAAATACGTAGAAAGCATGTTAAAATTTTTTTAAAAAAATTATATTTTTTTGTTGTCAATGAATTAATGAAAATTTTTAAGTTTATCCGTACGATAAAACTAGCCATAGAATTTATGCTTTATAAATCTGGAAATTTAGTAGCTAAGAGATGAATTGTTTCTTAATAATACGTATATATATATACGTATTTCGCTTTTATTTTATTATTTTTTATGTTACGGCTGTTTTTATTTATTTTATTCTAGGTCTTTTGTATTCGGATTTTTTGTTTTTGATTCTCTTTAAATCTTCTTAAATGTATTTATTTTTTATTCAAGATTTCTTCCATTTTTATGTGTCTTGTGCTTTTAGAGGGAATGACGGCAATTTTTAACGGATTTCGTTTGTCGTTAGCAGAAAACAGCACAAATTAATATCATGAGCGAGCTTCTCTTCCTGACGAGCGGCTCGCTATGATATTTTTCAATTTTATTTTGGTTTTTGTCTATATTTGCCATTTTGTCTTGACTGTTTTTGAGTTTTTGTCTTGTGTTTCTAAGTTTGTTTTGATATATATATATAAATCTAAATATACCTTGTTATATGTGATCATACAGAAACAAAGTAATCAATATATATATCAAAACAAACAAAAGACAAAAATCCAAAAACATACAAGACGCAATGGCAAAAAAACAGACAAAAATTATAATAAAATGAAAAATATCATGGCGAGCCGCTCGTCAGGGAGAGAAGCTCGCCTATGATATTAATAAGTGCTTTTTTCTGCTAACGACATACGAAATTCGTTAAAATATGTCGCCAGCCCTTCAAAAGGCACAAGATAATTAAAAATGGAAAAATTCTGGAATAAAAGGCAAATACAATGAAGATGATTGTAAAAAATCGAAAGCAAAAAATCCGAAAGAAATTCATCAGAGAGTTGGCGTTTATTTTCCTGTAAGGTTCTTTAGCAATGAATGTCAACTGTTCTCAATGAGAGCCTGAAATTATTTGAAATTTTTGAAACAATATATCTCTACTAATCAAACAAAAGAGACCGTGTGTCTGTGTGTAGGTCCTCTACAGGGCAGTCTGCTGGACCTAGAGCTACGAGATTTCGCACAAATATATTTTGAAAAGTGAGAATATTCACCTCTGACTCCTTTTTCTGAAATATTAATTAAAATTTTAATTAATTAAAAAATTAAGCAAAATTTTGGCGTTTTTCCTTAATTTCTGTAAATAATACAGCACAAAAATTCTTTTTACCCCACCTGAAAGTGCAAATAATTACTTTTTCAATTATATCAATTAAGTTGCAGTACAAGTTTTTATCTAATTTTTATAACCTTCGAAAAATATTTTTTGGCATGATTTACAACAATACTTTTCTTTGTTGGAACGCAATTCAAACCGTTTCCATTATTTAAAAAATATTTAATTCCGCATTTCTCTTTCATTGGTAAAACCTGAGTAAATATTCTAATAGAACATTACTATAGATTCTGTGTTAATATCCTGTAGACAATGAACAGAACAGGTGCAAGGCAACTAAAAGAACATGGGTTAAATATCTTCTACGGTCTTCTTACGTCGTTAAGGGACTCATTAATACAAAATAATGCAAGATTCAATTGAAAATATATTCCCGGCGAACAAGCTAGTCGCCGAAGTCGGCTAGTTGGTAATTAGATGAATATCATTTCATCTAACAGATTAACTTGACCCTATAGTACATCAAAAGAGCACTAGAGAAAAAGCCACGAAGCCTAGTGTAAGTAGTAGGAATACAGGAAACTACATCTTTCTTGGTAAAACCCACACTTAGGGCATAAAAAAATATGGATGCTTCATCTCGCAGATTAGATGAGCCCGACGAAAGGTTAAAATGTCTTTATTGACATTCCAATTAGGCCTATATTTGGCTAATACGATTAGAAGTTATTTATTAATACCGACAATGAAATGCTTATTTACATTTTGCTTATCTTCATAATTCATTGAAAGTCATCAAAGTAACTTTTTAGTATGTTTTTAATCCTTTAGATAGATGATTCTTGATAACAATATTTCAGATTTTCAAACTAAAACTTCAAGTATAAAGTTAGTTAGTTAGTTATATTAACGTCCCGTTTTGAAGCAACACGAGGGCTATTTTCAAGTATAAAGTAGACTGTTGCTTTATTATAAATAAATTTCAATTGCAACAATTAAATGCTTATTTACATTTTCCACAAAATCTTAATTCATTGAAAGTAATCAAAGTTGGCTTCCAGTATGCTTTTCATCCTATAATTATTCTTGGTAATAATATTTCAGATTTTCCCATTAAAACTTCAAGTAAGAAGTAGACTGTTGCTATGATACAAATAAACTTCACTAGGTACTGAAAAATAATTGCAACTTTATTACTAAAAAGATGCCATTTATTTACCATTTCACAGAGATAAGAAAAAATATATATAGGAAAAGTTCTCCTAAGATTTCAAAAAAACCTGACTTAACATATTGTTACAAAAATCATCAGGTAGTTCTACGGTGAAAGCAGTCCAACAAACTGGATAACTGAAAATGACGCTTTATTAAGCGTATATTCCAGAAACTCGAAGCACAGGTCTCAGGAAAGAACAGTACTTGCTCAAACTAGCAACTCGAGCAGAAATAACGCTACCTGCGCCCCCGGTACCTATAACACAAGGTTATATTACCGGTTTGGATGGGCACAAGGTGAACTCCAGCAGACAGAACGCCGCCCCATGCCCCCGTACCTGATGACACGAGCAGACAGCAAATCACTAATAATAACAATAATAGAACGAACAATATTCCACAGCTTCTAACAGCTGATCAAATCGCAATGCAAACAAGACTTCAGAGAGATTATTGATTCCTCGTTTGCTCTATATTAATACCTTTTCCGAACGAATGAGACGTCATATTAAAGTCTCTGGAAGAATCCCCATAACTCCTTCTCTATTAGAGATAGTACAGAAATTCTAGTATTTTCCAGGACTTTCATTTTGTCGCGATAGTCGCCAAATTTGCCTGTAAATGGTCCCCAAGGTCAAGGGGTGCTGGCTTGATCTTCCCTTATATCTAGTAAGAACCTCTGTAAATGTCTCTTTCTAACCATTGCTTGGAATCGACATTACATATTCGAAACAATATGTTGGACTAAGCTGTGTTTTGCTGCAAATTATTTTTCGGCTACTGCTATCGAAAGGTTCATTACGAAATTTATGATCATATGATTTCCTTTAAAACTGGGGATGGTAGCTGTATGGTCCTTTCAGAACACGGAAACACGGCATGCTGAGCTCATGCGATAAGTACGAAAAATGTGCGTATATTTAGAACGAAATGGAAAGTTTCATTGAGTCCTCACTTTTCTTACATTCATTATTATATTTAAGAAATATTTAAATAGTTAGGAAAAACTTGATGTCAGTGGATTTTTGACCCTTCTATGAATTAAAATTCGTCATTAGCAAATTTATTCTCTTTTTATTGAATATTATAAACAATTTATATTATCATCGGAAGGGAGAAAAATAAATCGTTGAATCGCATTCAAACTGCAACTCATCTTATTGGTAGCAAAGCTTCGCTTTTATTTGCCAATTTTCATATACGTCTATGATTAAGCATCGTCTGTACTATGCCTATTCAAAAGAGTTTTTGTCAGTAGTATCTCAATAACGTGAATATTTTTCAGATTAACTCATGACTTATAATTCATAATACTATGGTTCGTCTTTCTAAAATAATTGCGGCTCTTCTTATAAAAACCTCTTTAAGCTACTTAAAAGTGTTTCAATTTTAAAACATGAGAAAATATTGAAAATTATTCGTATGATAATAAATTCAAATATCCTTCCGCTTTTTATTACTTTCTCGCATACGAAGTATACAATGAGAAAGTATTGTAATGGTTAAAAAAGTTAAACTCGAGATGTTGTTGAATCTCCATGTTTTAGACCTCCCCGAGTCCGAAAAACACGATATCTGTCAATCTGTCTAGTTTTATTCTTTTGATCTAAATGTTCTGTTTTTATGTATTCTTATATATCAAATGTTTTCAGTTATTTACTAATTTATTTTTTGATCTTGCTTTTTCAATAAATTTTCACTGATACCCATCCTACTGACATGCTGTGGTGTTAATGTCTGTGTGCCTGTGAACACGATAACTCAAAAAAGGCTGGACCCAGAGGAATGAAATTTTGTATGCAATCTTTACTCCTAATTTGAAGGCGTCTATCTACTTTTGGACAAAATCCGTCCATTGGAAGTCTGTCTGTCCTTGTCTATGTGAACACAATAACTGAAAGACTTAAATAGCGAGACAGATAAAATTAGGTACACAATTTTTATCAAAAGAAATGTAGACCCGTATCAAAGTTTGAACTAAATACATCGAAAGTTTGACTGTCTGTCGGTCTGTATAATCGTATGCTTTTGAACACGATAACAACTAAATACAACGACTTATTTAAATGAAATTTCATATGTGGTCTTCTTATATTAATTACTAGCAGTACGCGCACGGCGTTGCCCATGGAATCAGTACTTCAACAAAATGAAAAAAAATCGCCCACAATGACATGGAAAAGTTTTGAAAACAAAATCAAAACAAAAGATACACATTATTGCTTTTCCCGCTTATTTTTATATTAAAAAATTGCAACGTAAAAATTATTAAACTGCAAGCTAGGTATGCGAGATGAATAAATACGTTAAGATACTGCCGAAAATAATAATCAGTCATGCAATTAAAGGTTATGACGTCACCTCCTCTTCAACCAATCAAATAGCCAGCTGCCTTCCGGAAAAATGTCTCAGGAAAAAACTCGCTCGATAAAAATAACTTTCATCTGCCCAGGAAAAAAATTAATTAAAAAAAACGGGATAAGATATTTTAACCGTTCTTATTTTAAATCCGACAGAACCGTTCTAGTTATAAGCTGAAAAAAATTGAAAAATAATAGTGTTATTAGAAAGTCGGATGTAACAAATTTAAAAACAAAAATAACATTTCGATTGTAAAAGTGGCTATTTTTAAAAAAATTCTCAAAATTCAGTAAATTATGTTAGAAATTCCAAACTAACTTCATTAGAACGGAAATCGCATGCTCTTTCCTATAGCGTAGTCCGATGGTACTTTTCTCGTACAGTTATCCGAAACCATGCTATAGAGAAATTAGTGCGGAAAAGCACCCAAAACAACACAAAACATTAAATAAAACATTTTCTAGATTAAATTTTGAAATTTCGGCTTCGAGGTGCATTGAGTTACCATTGCGACTATCTGTGCGCCAAATTTCATGGCTGTAAGTGCGATAGATTCGCCTGGACATCGCACGCAGACACACACGCACAAACATTGTCTTTTATAAGTATAGATAGATCTTTGTCCAATTTCTGTTTCAATCATTTGAAAAAAGTTGTTCAAATTGCATATTCGGTTTCTTCACTATTCTACGACGCAAAAAAAGTCGCGATCGCTGTAGTGTTTTTCCCACCCGTGTTAAAGAGTGGAGCTTGTTACAACCGCCTGTCACATTTTTTTCCTCACCGGCATTAGGGCGTATGCGAGAAAATTTCGAGGAGACCACTCCCTCTGGTTGTGATCAAGAGCATCCAATGATTTAGATAGGAAGATCCAAGTAAATACCCTCAATTTTATTATAAATGAAGAGTTGTAGGCGATCTTGCCAGTTTAGAGGGGAAAATGTACAAATCTTATATATTTTAAATTCCAAAAGACAAAACCTGATATAAAAAATAATGCCAAGGTATTAACCTAAATCATATAATAATTGTCTTTCTAAACAGGTGAAATATGTCAAATTGAACTTTCCAGTGTCACTGTGGAAATTTAAAATTAAAACATGTATCCATATTTTAGATTATGTTTTATATATTTTAGGCCCACTTTAGTGTTGTCAGATCTGATTATTTCCCCTGTTGGGTACTGATTTCGAGAAAGGCTTTTACAATGAAGGCACTAGGTTTCATTTCATCTTCCTCGTAGCTTGACTAGCTTTCTTCTTTCTTTGGTCTGAGAATAACTTTTTTCCAATTTTGTTTGGTTTCTTGTGCGCCTTTGATAACTTTTTCAAAGCTGCTTTTCTTTTTTCCCATTCTTCAAATGTGCTTCGTTTTCTTTTGCTCGTCCCTTTTTGCTTGGTTAGTTCTTTTTCTGGAGGTTAGTTTTTATAAGGTGATGATGTTAACACTGAATTCTCCCCCTTTCCAAAATCATGAGATTTTTTCAGGTCTAATAAGTTCTTTTTCTTCGGAATAGTTTCCAGATATCGGACGCGCTCTTTTAAAGGACATTCTGCTATTTACAAGACTGAAAACTTGCGAAATATTTATTCTTTAATTTGCAGCAACAGCGAAAGTTAATCTTGAAGTGAACAGTTTGAATATATATATCAAAACATTCAAGGAACAAAAGACAATATATCAGAAAGACAAAAAAGGCAAAAAAGAAGACAAAAACACAATAAATTGAAAATATCACAGCAAGCAGCTCATCTGTAAGAGAATACCTCCTCTGATATTAATTAGTGCTTTTTTCTGTTTAACAACAACGAAAAATCGAAAAAATTTGTCGTTATCCCCCAAAAAGTACTCACTGCGAACATAGATAATATAATTTTTCTTCTACTTGCATAATAATTTAATTTTTGCATTTTCCAAAAAGTTGTGTTGTTTTATATCTTAGATATAAATAAAATTTTGAAAAAAAAATTTCAGAAACATATAAGAAACAAAGGACAAAAAAAAGAAGACAAAAATTTAATAATTTTAAAAATATTATAGCAAGCCTCTCATGAGGAAGAGAAGCCCGCCTATGATATTTATAAGTGTTTTTTTCTGCTAACGACATAAGAAAAAACGTAAAAATTTTGTCGATATCCCCTCAAGAAGCACTAAAATAAAAAATGGAAAAATTCTGGAGTAAAATACAAACACAATGAAGATTATTTAAAAAATCAAAAGCTAAAAATCCGGATACATAAGACCTAAATTAAAAATAAAAATACAGAAATATTCACAAAAATATAAAATAGAAAAAGAAAAGAAAAAGGCTTACCACCAACGGGAATAAGCACAAGAGTTGCAGTAAGTTGCAAGAGGATATGTAGTAGAAACGTGAAAAATGTCGTCAAACCAGTTATTGTCGTTGCCGGACAGAGAAAGAAAAAGACAAAACTGGCCTTGCCGAAAGAACCAAATTCACTACTTGAGGTATCGTCGCACAAAGTTTTCAGGAATACCATTTTTTAAAAGTTCATCAAACAAAAGCTTTGATTGTCCCGATTCTGAATTTTCATTTGCACTAATGGATTTAATACGAGAAAATTGAGTGAGAATTCTGTTTCTATAAATTTTAATAGAAATATTAGGAAACCAATAGGAAAGTCGATTGACACTAAAATTAAAATTCTTTTTTTGTCTTATATATCGATACAAAAGTTATTAACAACGTGATTAATACCCAGATCTAAAAAATCCGCTTCAAACTAATTACTGTTTTTTGTTTAGAAAACAAGTCTGAAGGATAAATATTTTGCCACGTATTATTAAAAGTTCCGTAATTAAAAACAATAAGATCATTCACAAATTTGAATGCCTGAGGAGGTATAAGTAAATATTTCTTTTCAAAATAGTGAAGGAAAATGTTAGCTGTAATGGAAGATAAAGAAGATCCTTTTGGAATGCCATGAGATTGGAGGAAAAACTCTCCTCATTGTAAATAAAAGTATTAAATGTGCAAAAATTATATAACTTTTGCATATTTAATATCCCAGTACTCAAAAAAATAGTGTGAATATTTTTGTAATCAAAAAGGTAAGGGTTTAGCACCTCACGAAGAGTGACTAAAGGTATGCATGTATAAAGATCTTTGAAGTCGAAAGTGTCAATAGAAGAAATCTTTATTATTGTGAATGAAATCAATATCAAAAATGATTCCAGCAAATAAATAGCATTATATGTTTTTCTTTTGGTAAATACATTATTCCTATGCAATGAAATTTGTGCAGGATAGACGTTCAATTATTACTCTAATTGTAGGAATATATATTTTTATTTTACTGTTCTTTGTGTTTAAAAAATAATTGCTATGTTGCTTTAGTTAGTAGCAAAACAAGTGGATATAAAATGTAACATTTCATGAACATCAAAGAAGCATTTTCATGAACCATTCTTAAATTCCAGCAAAAGTGATATTGAATGTCTAAGTTTGAAAAAATATTGTCTGAAATTATTAGTTTTCTTACATATTATATATAATATTATTACTATATATAATGATAAGGTTATATTTTAAAGAACAAAATTATATCGTTAGTCAAGTGAAACAATGAAAAAATTTAAATAGATGCAGGGAAGGAAATAATTATTCCTCAAATTTTGAGTTTTCTTAAGCCACGTGTCGAACGGAAGAAATCTACACAACTGAAAAAAGAGAATTATTATGTTGTCAAATGAGGAAGAGAAATGAAAAGATTCCGCGAAAAATACAGACAGCCCACAAACGATTCTCTGACTTCTTTAAAATTGTATAAAATGGCGATAAATTTCCTATTCCAATCATTGGACTGTTATCTCCAAGGTCAGGCGGAATGAATAATGACATCGTCATGCATAATGTAAATCGGAGTTCTGACACGTGATAGTCTTCTGGAGAAATGATTGGTGGGCGCTAGGCACGGTCAGAGGAAGCGACAACTCCAGGGAGGATCATAAAAAGGATCTTGGAAGCTTTTGACAAAGTGAGAAATATGGGCCTGAGAAATAAATGTAGATTGTGTTAAATTCTTTTTCCTCGGTTTCTGTTTGAGCAAGAAGTATTTTGACGTCGGCAAAGGATTCTATTTCGACTTAGAAATATTTCAAGTTTTCTGAAAGACGAAGAATTCAGCAGCAAACTTCTAAGAAAGTTGCTTCTTGGATTCAAAATGTACTTTTCATGTCCGTGTTTACTTAGCAGAGTTGCAGATATTTGCTTATTTTTCTGTTAGTTATATTTCGAGGAACGTTATCGATCGCATAAAAATGTGCTCTCTACGAAAATTTATTGATAAGTTACTTCTAGGATTCTCAAGCAGATATATTAAGCACGCTTTTCATAAAGTTTATCTGCAGGTTACTGATAAGACAGTTAATGTGTCAGTCTTTCAGAATATCTGCTTGAGTATTTTATTTGGTTCTTTAAGGCGCCTTCACACAATACTTTTTCATACAGTAGTTTCTTAAGAAATTTAATGAATATGAATTGTTTTATACACTTAATAATAGTTTTTAACGTTTTTTTCCAAACTCTGATGAAACTAGTATGCAATGATATTCAATTAAATATTTCGTATATTTAAAGGAGACGTCTACAAACTTTATTTAAGACCAATGCTAAAGTTTAGATAATTAACCTCCAGATAATTAACCCTAGAATTGATTCGTTAACATTGTTAATTTTTGTTAAAAAGATTTCAAAGAAAGAAGACAAAGAGAGAACTTAGTTTGGTGCCTCTAGTTCCAATTAAATTTTATTTGGTAAAAGATTTATTTTTAAATTAATCAAATTTTTAGACGCATTTTTAAATATTTTAAAATAATGATATGCATTTTTTGCGGCTATTAAGATGTGTAAAAATAATATCACATTAAAAAGTATTAAATCTAAATTATTTAAGACTCGTTCCCCAATATATGTAGATATTTTACTATTCAGGGGATATCTGCCTTTTTCTTGGTTTTAGAAATAAATGTTCACAGTTGATGATACTATAATTTTCAATTAAGAACATTTTTCATAATTTTGAATAACTCTTGGATAGAGACATTATAATTTGCACTGTTCCGTGAGAATTACAGATTTAGTACAGAATTTATGATAAACTTATCTCATATACACCAAGGATATTTGGCTTTAAGAAGGAATCGTAAAATTTAGATCCTCAGTGGCTGAAGCTGTTGCTCTGACACTAGTCACGGTAGTCCTCGATGCATTATTTCAAAAATTGGGAAAATAAATACCCTCCAGAATAAAAGTTTTGTAATTTGCCATGAAGAAGCATGCGTATTCCATTTTTTTAATTAAGATCAGAAAATTTTAAATAATGAGATGGGAAAATGTTTAGCGGAATACTTTTACATTTCCTAGCGTGATAGTAACCAAAGGTACGTCAAAATCCATCAAAGATACCAAACAGTAAGTCAAAACAAACAAACGATAAGGATCGCGATTATATCAAAATCCAAATTCTTTTAAACAGCTAAACTATTTTTTTTCTATAAACGTATGCAATCTGCCCATGAGTGTTTGCATTTATAATCCAGTCGCTGAGCGCTAACCCATCCCTTAGTTTGTGCCCATTTTACTCCTCAAAGCATGGGTGACTCATGACCTTTTTACAATCACGTCTCCAAGCCAGCCATCAAGAGCTCTGAATGTCTTTCCGCTGCGTCTAATGGGAATGCTGTAATCCGGGGCATAAAACATTTGGCTCGCCTCCCCCCGAAGAAAACGACATAAAAAGGGTCGTTAATCTGCTCTTCCGACCCTCGAGTGGACGGAGCCCCTGATCTGGAATGATTGATACGGATCCGGACACATTGTCTTGATAATGCGATGCACACAGACAGTCGAAAAGGTAGTAAGAGAGGTAATTGTTTCCGCCTCATGGATTCACAGTGTCTGCACACTGGATGTGGCTGTTTGTGAAACATACGGCAGCAGTTAGTTCATTTGCATGGCTTCACTTTTTTCCAGAAATGAAAATAAAAAGAAAGAAATGGGATTTGAATGGAATGATTTAAGTACGTAATTATAGAAACATTGTTAGTGATATAGCTGCTTCTGAGCCTTTCCGTTTTTGTAACTGGTGATTTTTTTTAGAGTATGGTTTCAAAATCAATAACACAATAACTGCGGAATGTATAGGACTTTTTTAAGTATTCATATCTTTACGTTTTCTTAGAAAGTTTTAGATAAAGGAAGCTGGGTTTTTTTTGGCGGGAGGAGGAATTTAGATTATTTAAGATTTGTCCTCAAAGTCTTGAACTCTCCAGGTTCCTCACATAAAGGGGGAAAAAGAAACATAGATCTTAAAGCTATATGTGGGAAATTAACTTAAATACGCAAATGATGCGTTAATTAACGATAAATAAAAAGAAATTTTTATGTGCATATCATAAAATCTTCTATATAAAACCGAGGAGGTTTATTTAATCTTGTTGATCGCTCAAAATGACTCCTGCAGAAATCGATGCTTTCAGAGATTTTTATCTACATAATTTTGATATATAAATGCAATAAAGTAAAGGGTCTATTATTTAAGAAGCCTTTTTGAAAGTTATTTTAATATGATGCTTGACATCCAGTTATTTAATAATATTGACGTCGAACTGAGATAGTCGTAAATCTGAAGCATGAACCATAAACGTTGAATATTGCTTTTATATTTGAAAGAGCTAGAAAATAGAAATTGTTCCCGAGATATATTTGCATGTATTATTCAGTAACATTTTGTCTCCTTAGCAGATTTTAAAGAAGAATGCGTCATATCTGTATTGGACTAAATATTTCAAGTGGAAATCAAACAGCAGAATTATTTACAAATATATCTGAAATTGAAACCTCTTTATTATAAAAAAATAAGAAAGAAACAGCAAATTACATACAGAAATAAAGAATGAATGCTAGAAATTTTATCAAATATAAATTCTAAAAAAGACATATATGCTACGTTAATTTTATTGTAGGAAAAGAAAATTAAATGTTTCCTTGCAATCCAAGCCAGCACGCAATTCCATAAAGTTGTTTTCCATCTTCTATTTACACTCTAACGAAAACAAGGATGTCGAATTCAGATAAAAAGGAGGATTTTACTTAAGGAATGCTATTTACAACTAGTCGTTTCACAATTATCGATGTTTTGACGTGAAAATGTCTTTCCGCTCGTTACAGTGATGGTCAGTCTAACTTTCTTGTGCGACAAAATACCGTCAGATTTGAATCGCTAATAACTACGAGACTAATAATGCGAAAAGAATGGTTGACCGCACAACGGATATATCATATCTGTAAGAGTTTGTCGCATATTATTTGTTTTGCCGGTGACGTCATCGTACCAGTGTAAGCGCATGCGCGTAATTGTTATGAATTAGCTTTATGTAAGCTTATAAATAAGTGTAGCACGGAAATGTATTTAGCTATGAGGTTGATTCTGGTGTCATTTTAAAGAGCTTGAGGAGTATTACTAGGACCCAAAGTGAGACAACAAAAAGATTTATCGGAATATAAGTAAAAATAGGTATTAAATTGAAAATTTCAAACTCCGCATGTTTTTTGATTATAACATGCAGAGTTTTCTTTCGAATTCTATGAAACTTACAGAATACTTGACAATATGTAAAAGAAACATTGTATTAAAATTTGTATTCAAACATTTGAATATTACGGGAAATATGAGCATTTGTAGTAAATAATGTTTTACTGCGCATTCGCGAAATGTATTTCTATATACTGACAACAGATGGCGCCATCAAAAGCTACTTAAAATAAAGCATAAGAAAGGATCAGTTCGGGTCCGCGCCGTATATTTTGTGTGGAAACATCGAGAGAAAAGCATAAAATCTTGTTTCGTCAATTCTTTCCATACGTATGGCCTTCCAGATCTCCCGATCTGACACTTTGGGACATTTGGTTGAGACGATTCTTGAAAGCAAATGAAGGACAGCACATTTAAAAGTTGTAAGTGACTTGTTACTTGTAATAATATATGCATCAAGGCATATTCAAACTTTTTGCTTTCTTAATAAAAAAAAAAGTGTAGCTTCTTTCTCATCCGTTCGGTGAAACCTCATCTTTTTATATTTATTCGTTTTTGAATTATTATTTCTTAAAATTTTTCCTGACTTTCGAATCAACGGATATTTTTGTAAAGATACAATATAGCTGTATTTATTCAAAGATACAGTCCAGTTACTCTCCTTTTACTGATCTGATGGAAGTATACTTATTGTCATATATCTGTAAGTTGTCATATTTTTTTTCATATAAAAAGACTATAAATTTACTTTTTGTACTGTGAATCTAACTGAAAGTATTTCGCTATACAAAGAAAAAGCAAAACGGTCTTTATAAACTTAAATGCTTGGTGTTTTGTGACAATTAGCTGATGTTTGTTCTTCCTGGGGGTATCGTAATAAATCTTGGATTTTGAATGTAGATTCGAATGTTCATATCTAAACTAAGCTGAGGATCTTAAACAATATATTGGCTGTTGAGATCACTTTCGTCTTTATATTAGTTGTGTCTACTTTGATATAAAAATGAAGAGTGGAGTGGGGAAGTCCAATATCTAGTATCATACGGGTTAGAGAGTTAGGATCCGTTTTCAGGAGTGGAACTTAAGAATACTTTATCTTATGAATCAAATAAAATGATCAAACTTCGCAAAATATTCATATTGATTTAAGCCAAAATACAAGAAAAATATGAAAAAAATGTTTTAAATATAAACATTATCCATCTATCAAATATTAAGCAATATTTATTCAGAAATTAATTTACTTAACACATAATATGTCTATAAATCAATTTTCATTACTTTTGCATCCAAATAGAAAATATATTTTAATTTTATAAAAACTTAATTTTCGCATGTTGCGTATTTTTTAGACCGAATATGCTATCCATTCAGAAAGTACTTAAAATTCTATTAAACAGTGAGTGAAAACTAGAGAAATGGAATAATGCTTAACTAATTTGCTTATAAAATCATAACGAAAAAAGTATGGCGAAAATGACTATTTAAAAAATACAAATATTTACAATTTTATCAAACTCCATACTTTCCAAAAGCTTTAAAAATTTCTGGAATAAAAAAAGAGTGCGTCAGAGAAAATATGTTCAAAAATGATGAAACTGATTTTCCTACACGCCTGATTTAATTTTCAATGTCTACGCTTGGTTGAAACGCTTTTGAAAATGAACTACTTCATAAGTTCCAAAATCCAAATTTGCTCTTCTATTTCACTGAAGCAATTTTTGAAAAGAAAACATTTCTATTTTTCGGTGTTTCTTTTCTTTACTCTTTCTTTCAGTCTTTTACAGAGATTTGAACGTGGTATTGAAAGGAAGAATTTCAAATTTATTAGGAAGTTTTGAATCCAAGAAATAAATAAATGCCTGCTGGAGAACTGCGACATCGTTCCAGAATTGATGCAACTGAAATCATGGATGTCTTTATTTATTCTTCGTCGAACTTCTTTTCTTTATTCAAGCTCAAACATTATTTCAAGAATTGTGTCTCTTAAAATAAGTTCTGACAGGAGCAATTTTTCTTATTCCCTAAGACTGCATTAGCAGTAAACTTCTTAAATTATTCATAACTTGTAAAACATATATTTATTCTTGTGCTCTGAATAAAACTTTTTCGATGAAGGCTGATATTTTTTTTAAATGTTCGTGACTCTTTTTGAACGATTCCTTGATTTTAATAATTCTTTAATAAGAAGAGTTTTTCTTCTCACTTCGGTTTTATTTTGTAAAGACTATTTTTAACTTCCGTTTATCATTTCAACTCAGTCGAAAATTTTATTGTTCTGTCAATATGCAAAAATATTTCCTGTATAACATCATTTAATATCTTTTTAAAAAAAACTAAAATTCTTGTCTGAATTCTATTAAACTATATTTGCATAAATACTGCCTTGCGGATATGCCTATCAAAATAGAAGAAACGCTTAATAATACTAATAATTTTCTTTATCCATTAATTCTTTTGATCTAAAAGGATTTTCTATTACAACAACCATATATCAGTAGAAGAATAAATAAATAAAAAGGATATTGAGACATCCGTCAACAACTCTATCAAAGCTTCGATAACTTTTTTTAAAAGAATCTAAAACAGAAACAAAAATCTACCTGTTGCCATCTCAAGAATGGATAATAACAAAAGCTATTTACGAGGAAATATTTAACCCTCCTAGCGTCATGCCCGATATATCTGAGTGAACTTTTTTTCTCTCATAACGGCAGACCCGAGACTGTCTCGGGAAAGAAAAGTTCCATATAAGTGTCAGACCCGAGATTTTCCTTCTACAAATTTTTCTCTCCCTCCAGGGGTCACTCGGCGACATAATGAGAGGGAGTGTCTGTAGTCAGAGGAGAGTCAGTTTGACCAACTTTTCTGAGAATACTCAAAGAAGGGTCTTCTAACAAAGGATTCTGTCACAAAGAATTGAGGTTAGAAGTCATCTGTCACTGCTGAACGATAAGAGGTCTAATAGACCACCTACGGCGCGAAAATGACCACAAAAGGGGGTTGAAATCCTTTTGTCCAAAACCTCACAACTTGAAGAAAAACATTCTCTTTTAGCGTGACAATTTCGTTAAACGTAGCAATCTGAAAGCCGCTGGAGGGTTAAAATGACAGACTTCACAGTGGCATATTGTCAAATGATTTCGAACTTTACATAACTTTAGTTACTTGCACACATCAATCGCAGAAGAAAAAGATTTATTAATTTGATTCCGTTCCTATCAAAATAGAGCTAACGGAAGAAGACTACAATAATCATCTGAAACTTAACTGGGCAAGCCTCTCTAACGAAGGAAGCTCGCGCTGCGGTATCAATCACACTTAACGAAAGGGTGTGGAAATTTCATCGTGATATTCGGACGTTTCGGACGGCCGCCGTCTTGAGAGATGTTTGGGTCGTTCCCGCATCGATAGAGTTCAAGTCTGGTACTTTGCATTAATACGCTGAAGGACATGAATGGTAAAGCATTCGTTTTCATTGTAATGCAAAATGTCATGAATTGTGTAAAATTCCAATTTATGAGCCACCTTATCATGCATTCAATTCTATATACCCTTAATTTTCTGAAATAATTATGTACTTTAAATTGATGATCAGCATGCCCATTGTCTATTTTATTCTTTTGTGTTTTCTTTCTACTTTCTGCGACGTCTTTAAGTGTAGAAACTGTTCTTTTTAAGTTTGGTTTGAATTATTATTATATATATTATAAGTTTCATAAATAATTTGTTGTGTTGCAACAAAAATAGAACACAAAGATACTTTTTTGAATTGGAAAAAGTTTGGGCTACCGATGGTATTGATGATTCTCAAGTAGAAGAAAGCGCCGTTCAAGTCGGAATTT
>BGPR01000074.1:362132-412707 GCA_013235015.1 Araneus ventricosus
AAGTAGAAAGTCCTTCCGCTGCCTTTGGAAATCTAAATACAAAGGCAGGAGAGCGGACTTTCGCTAACATTTGCAATACTTTCAGCTAAACGCTTCTATTCTCCTCTTTCGAAGAATTTCAATATTTGAAACTTGCTCACTCTTGTGTGCCATCTTGGGAGGGTAACCTTCATATATGCAAGATTTTTCTGTAAGAGCCAGAACGCAAAGCAGGCAATGTATATAAAGTTCAATGTATCACGCAAGAAATAATACTATATTTCTACCTCTATGCATTCATAGGACAATGTACATGAGCCGCTTTTATATTCAAACAAATACCCTTAAAGAATTCTCTAAAAAGGAACAGTGATAGCAAGTAAAATGTAGTTTTTCAGCATTGCTTCGAGAATCTCACCATTGAAAAAATGTTACTTTCGACTATCTATGAAAAAAGACTACATTCGAAGCTCAGCAATATACAATGGAAGACTTTAGTAAGATATTTATATTTTGATAATATAGTTCTCATTTACCTATCTATATTTCTTAAATTCTTTAATATGTTGAGTTTCATTAGGGAATTAAATTGATATGAATTTTAAATTGGATTAGTTTATGCATTTTCAGTTCACTAATTAAAGTATATCAGAAACGCAGCTGGCTACAGAGGGATTTGAGCTTTATAGAATGTAGATTCAATATTCTTAAATATTACTAACAATATTATTTTCGAAATTTATAAATATGCAGGTTTCATCCGAATATTTGACTGAAATTGCCTTAAATTGGCTTACTTTTCATTTTTAATACAATAAATATTTTTTTAAACACAATAACACAGGACACTTAAAATTAAAATTTATATTACACGAGTAATTATATACAAGTATTCTAATTAAATATGTTTCTTCTGTTGTAGATTTTTGTATCTCGAATAAAACACAGTTAAAAACTTTTTAAAAATTTAAATAGAATCCAAAAGTAATTGGATGAAACGAACAGACATCATTAACTCATAACTGAAAAAGATAATTCATTATTAAATTATTACATGCATGCATTATTGAATGCATTATTTAAATTTTGGTAGAATATAAATTTTCATACTTATTTAATGTGTAAACATTTTGAAAATGTTCTGTGAATAAACATAGTCTGCTGTAAATCTTCTATTGTTATTTGAATTATTGTTATCGTCATTGTCATCCTTAAATTATGTTTCGTTGTCACTGTTATCCTTAAATTATGTTTTGTTATCATTGTTATCCATAAATTATAAAGGTATTTTATAGAAAATGGGCTCATTTTCCAATTTGGAAAATTACTTAAGTGTTATAAGTGTTATTATTTCATTGATGTAGATGTATCATGATGTATAATCAAATCCATGAACTCTTTGCTTTTAGTTATTTCATTTAATAAAATAATTAAAAAGTCTAGCTAATGTTTTAGCTCCTCTGAGAAGAGAATGAATCTGCATTTTAAAATGCATTATGAGGAACCTTGGGGGTGTAATGATATGGTTTATAAAATGCTAATGCTAATGATAAACGGAAAAGGTAGTCAAATCGAAAGGAAATTAAAAATAAAGTTCTTCAGAAGAATCATTGAAGTATAAAATAAATATTTATTGCAATATCCATCCGTAATATCATCAAGAAATTTCATTTACATTAAAATTTGAATGCGATTTTCAGCAGCATTTCAGCTTATTTTGCTTGTTCTTGCCAAATACAACTTCTCGTAAGGAAATTTATTTTCGTAGAATTGCAATTGCACAAATAGAATCTAGAGCATATATGAATAAGTTTATTGTATTTAGTAATAACCCCTCTAAATTTATTGTCCTACTTTCTTTCATTAATAATGTAGCAGAAAATAAAGAAACACTACAGATTGTTTGAGCAACGCATTCTTTTCTTTCATAACCACTCTTCATTATTACTCTTTTGTTATGTTCTGTGAATAGTGAATGAATCAATGCATTATATTGGCTGCATTCGTTTTAGACTACAGTTCTATACTAATGCATTACAAATGTCATTTGTCTTGCTTGAGAGAATTGGTTCTCTTTCCAACGTTATTTTCAGAAGGAGGAAGAGTCTAATAATAATTAAAGATAATAGAAACATCCTTTTACCGATAAAAGGATAGGATTATGTTATATTTCAAACGCCGTATCTTTCCTTATGTTTTATCTGTCATCAATAACCTCACATTATCATCAACTATATGCTTTATATAATTCCTGAGCCATTATACTTGTGAAGCACTTATTGTTTTTCTTCTCTAAATATATAGACATATTTAATATCTGTAATAAATGTGTATCAAGTTTATTTAAGTATTACATTAAGTAATGTAAATGATATTTTACCTTTAGTTAAAATCGTACTGTCGATACTACTAAATAAAATATCAAATAAATGAAGTATCATATAAGTAAAAACTTTCAGTTAATTTGACTCAAGATAAGAAAAAGCTTAACGAAGTCAAATAAAAATTTATCTATCGAAATAATTTAAGCATATAATTCTACCCACATCTAAAGATAAAACAATTACCCAGACAAATTTTGTTTTCTATATAACTTCTAAAAACCCTATAACTCTGTACGGCATTTAAAAATTAAAATTAAAAATCTATACAAATAAATTCTGTTAGCTATAAAGGTTAAGAATTTCCTTTAGACATGGAAACAGAACATTATATTTTCTATATAATAAGGCATGAATTCTAGAGTTTGGGGGTATTAAATTCCTTGAAATCTCGGGTACTTTCATCGCAAATTTGGATGAAACTGTTTCTTGTAGACATATATTTTCATCTATTTTTTGCATCACATTTAAAACAATACATTCAATTTTTTCAAAAGTAGGATGAATCAAATAATTTTCTTAAAAGTCGTGAAATGAACCTGAAGATAAACAGATTAGAATCGATTGTTGTTAAAAGGGGACTTCTGAAATCTTGCATAGAGCTGCTATATTGATGTTAAAAGGGCTCTTCTGCGAAGAAGCCTTTTTCTAACATCACATGGGAACTTCAATGCAGTTCCAAAACGCTGCTGTGAACGGAAGAAGAATAGAAGCCTCGTTTTCACACGAAAGATTCATTCACCTTCATCAAATCGATTCATTAACTATCGAGGTGGACTAGAAGTAAGATGCCGGCCTCGGACTCGTACGGTTGCCAAGCTCGAACCCCGATTCCACTGAAAATCTGCCATGTATTAGACCTGTTACACGCTAAATCATACGTAGGGTCAAACGTCCTCCAACTGGTGTCGTTCGGAAAGTTGAAGAGGGTGTTCCAGCTCAGGTGTCGTGCTCGTCATCTGACTGCGGCTAAAATTAAGAGGTCCGTTCCAAAATAGTCCTCATGTTGCTTCAAAACGGTCGTTAATATAACTAAACTAAACTAATTAACGAATTATTAGACTCTCCCCTGATACACTTAAAACCTTTTCATACTATTTACAATATACAAGCTTTTTCATACTGCATAGGAAAATTTAATTAATTATATCTGCAATTTGGTGAAGAATACACTTCAAGAGAAATTGACCTATATTTAATATCTTATAGAATATATATACTTACGCAAGGAAAGTATAATATAAAAGCACATTTAGAAATATTGAGTGATACATTATGATTGAAATTGAATGAGCATAATATATATATTACACGAATTTAAAACACATGAGGAAATTAGGTACCAGGATATAAAAACACAGATAGAGGATCTGAAGAGAGAATTTGTGATAGAGTATGTTGACAAAATCCCAAACAATTTTGTCATCATTTCTAAGCATTATAATAGAATAGTTCTTAAAGAACATATTCTAAATAATAAAGCATATATTGAAACTATTTTGAGTCCAAGAGAAATATATAATAGAATTAAAGCTTTTCATAAAAAATTAAATTTATATTGTGAGAAAATGAACTATCCCATATTTTTTTGACACCCAAATTTCATAAAAATCCAATTAAATTTAGAAGCTTAACGAATGGGAGTTATATTTATTTAATGAAGACAGGCAAAATTTTACAAAACTATCTGCAAGATATTATAAAATAATTAAAAGAAGAAAATAATGCTGTTGTTATTAATAACAGTTATGAAATTATAAATAGTGTTAAAATATAAATATTTTTTCAGTGCATACTTATAATTTTCATGATTTTTTTTCAATAGTATAGACATTAAAGATATGGTGGAAATTTTATTACAGATTCATAAAGAGTTTGGCTTAAATAAAGTGATTAATATTAAAAATATAAAACATTAATACATGTTATATATTAATAGAAAATTATATTAGCTTTGACAATAAATTGTAAAAACAAATTAAAGGACTTCCACAAGCCTGACCAGCTAGTAATGGTCTGGCTAATTTATATATACACTATTTTGAAAAAGAAAAAATAACAATAATTCTTATAATATGTAAAGATATATTGATGATTTAGTAATATTTACTAGAGTGGAAGACTAAACACCACAAATTGATTTTTATCCAGAATACTTGATATAAAAATAGTATATAACAAATTAAGAACTAAGATTTATGATGAAAAAACACTTCTCAGTTCAATAATAACAATTTTGCTGTATTCAGTTAGACGGCCTAAATACTAATTACTTTAGGAACCGGGAAAACACCACATTGTTCTTTAATTATATTTTTCTTTGTGAAAACGTATTTTCCCAAAGATAAACTTGATACTATTAGAGAATCAGATGTAACCTCACATCCCGAACTGTCAAGACAATTAAAATATTCAAAAACAAAATATTTAGTCACCATGATTATTATTAATTAGGGGATTTAAACAGAGGTTATATATTAAAACTGGCGAAATTCTTAAAATTGTACCAAATGTTTTGAATTTGAATTTTCAGTTTTTTTATAATGTGAGTATTATTTAAAATAACAGCTTGAAATTTCGGTTTCTTTCAGCAACACATTTCGTTTTATTTCTTCCAAATTTTCCTACTTAAGATTTAAATTTCATAAAGCGTTGCTTATCCATCATTAAGCTTCTCAGTTACGATTATTTTTCAATTCGTAGACTTATTTTTAAAATAGGTTGTTGGCATCATCAATAAATACAGGAATTATAAGCGATGTCTTTCACCTTTACTAGCGTCGTTAAAATCTCTGGCCATTTAGAAAGTTGACAGTTTTTCGACTATCATAGACGATATTTGAACCACTGCACTTTACACTTAGTAAGTTCCTTGTGGTTTTAAATGTAACTTTTATACTTTTTTTAAATACAAGGAAATTGTCGAAACTATCAAGAAATTTGAAGTCGAATAAGCATTTCTCGCATAGCAAATTTACAAACCACTCTGCCCTTTAACGAACGTCGACAGAACTCGGACGGGCAAAACGTTCGAAGAATTGAACCAATTTCCTGCATCCTTAGGGCTGGGAGGAAGGTTTCAAATACTGGCAACATTTTAGAACTTCTAAACAGTATTCAAATGATCCTTTTTCAAAGTTTGGAAGAAATATTCAAATCAGAGGGAAGACGTAAAAGCCAAAGAAGGGGGAAAAAGAAGTCAGATTCGATGGAGGGAAAAAAAAGAACTTTTCCCTCTGGGGGTATTGAAGAGACAGGGTAGGTCTTACCTTCTCTCTTTTTTTCTTTCTTCTTACCAGCTGAATTTAAATTCTATTGCCTCAATAATTTTACTTGCAAATTACGCTTCAAGCCACAACAATAAAATCATTTTGTTCTGAAAATCAAATGAAATTCCCTAGTTTAATTTCGCGATGCACTGATAAAATGTGTTTAATGATTTGAAAATCAGATTTGGTTCCGAGAGGATTTCATCCTTCAGAAATGATAATAATTAATAGAAATTTGACGCATCAAATTGAATATTTGGGAAAAAGAGAAAGATAATGCCAAACTGTTGAGAGAAATTTGAATAAAGTAAAATTATTATTTAATTATTGGAGCTTCTGAGAAAACCGAACAAATTCTCCGATTTTGACATAAAAAAATGCCTTTTTGAATTACAAAAAGTAAAGTGTTTTTTTAATATGCAAATTAAAATTATTTTTCAATAGAGGATTTTTTTTGTCAGTTCTAAAGAAACTATTTAAACGTAGAAATAATTTTAACTCGAATTTTCTTGAAGAGTAAAATTGATTAAGATATTTATCCAGTACGTTTTGTTTTATTTTAGCATAGTTAATGCCTAAAGAATTCAAACTCCTATTTACTCTACGATTCAAAATTTACGATATAAGCAAGAGTAATTTTAGCTAGTAATATACCGTAAAATAAATAATTTTAATGCCCTCTAAGTAAGTGGCATCTTTACCCTTAACTGAAATAAATAATAATCGTCATTAAATTGATTTTCTGTTATACAAAGGAAAATTAATCTTGTTTCTTTGAAATAACAAAGCAAATTTTTAGCAGAAATTTTAGAAATATTTCCATACATTCAAAGCAGAAAATAAGAATGAAAATTGTAAGCAAAATTGACATGATTTTATTTACAATGTACATAAGATATCTATGTAAGATATTTCATGTTCTTTATTTCTGAAAGTTTAACACATATACGCGTGGAAAATAGTTCATTTGAACAATAAATCAGTTGAAATACTAAATCACTCACCTGAGTAATTGTAACTCTTACATACCCTGTACCTAACCATATAAGCAACAAACTAGCGAATTATCAAAATCATTATTTGCAATTACAAATAAATTTTATTTATTTGGATTTAATTTTTATTTATGTAAGATTCTCCTAAGAAAGTAGACAATACAATGAGCTAAGATTTTCCATCTTCTAAGCCTATTTATTCTAAATATTTTCGCAGAAAATTATTCATCAGTGACAATAACAGATATGTGTTGGGATCCACTGGCAGTAAATTAAATTTTAATAGGTAATGAACTTGTTCTCAGTTCTTAAGAATTAATCCGTCTGATGTAAAATGACATAACACAGATACTCACAATGTTTTGATAACAATGTGTAAGCATACATTACAACCTTGCATAACAAACGTAAAACATTAAGTCAAGGAATAACAAGAAGATAGAAAATGTGTTTCACTTAAGTCAGGAGAAATTTTACAAAAATAAAATCCTTTAAAAGGGGATTCTGACTTCTGTAATCCACCCCCTCAGTCGAATGCAAATAATAATCGAATAGGTATGGAAGTATGGGAAAAACTTTGAAGATTCTAAAGAACGAATTACTAAAATGAGAAAACGCAAAAAATGCATTATGTTAATAAAAGAATATTATATCACTGTTCAGGATAGATATTTACTCTCAAAATGGTAGAAACATTCAGAATTGGTGCTTATTTTTCCTCTATTTATGCATCTCTAACAAGAACTTTATAAACTATTATATAATTCATGATAAAACGTTCAAGAAAACAAGGAATGCACAATGCTTACCACCCACACCGAATGTGGCAAATAAAATCTTGGTTGTCAGTTAGATGGACTTCGAAATGAGAAAGTATCAAATTAGGTCTCACTTCCTTTGGGTATACAATAATTGTGTGGGGTTTACCTACCTCCTCTCCGAAGACGGACGTAGTTTCTTAGAGAAGGGTTGGACGGAGGTATCTCCGTTGTGATTATCCAACCACCTCTTACCTACTATTAAGAAGAAAATATACTTTGATATTAATAAATTAAATTTTCAAAATCCATTGAAGGCGAGAAAAAAGATAACAAAATTATTAAAAGGACGAGGTAGCTAGGTACAGATACCTGGACGAGGACCAAAGTTTAGGGGTACGATCCAAATCACTTAATGGTAACCTTACATACAATCAAACGCGTTCTAAAAGTTGAAATGAAAAATATTAATATTCAATGCAAGAAAAGGAGATGATTGTTTCTGGTAAGATATAGTAATCATAAATATTAAGGAAAGAAAAAGTTTTTTGATGAGTATTATGAAGATCGATATCAGGTCAGCTTCACCAGTAATCACAATGCAGAAAAAAATACGATATCACACAATCAACAGGCTAATTTTGCAAATGATTTATTTGATCTGGCTAAGGGCACATAGGACGATTTCTTCAAATATAATTTGCTCTCATTTTATAGACAAGATTCTTGGTGGCATCTTCTATATTGGAACCTGGCAAAATATTATCATGCAAATAGTTTTTGAGCTATTTGGTTAGAATAAATATTAGCTGTAGTTCTAGCGATTAGAAATAACTTCTTAAAACTTGTATGATATCAATGCATCTGCGCTAACTTTAGTGTCCTATATCAATGGCACAATGACAGCCAGTATATAGACCAGAGATGGGATCCTGCGGCCTTAAGGCCACATGCAGCCTTACTGAGTTTCTTACGCGGCCATACCAGTTATTTACAAGTTGCATTGAAATGCTATAATATTAATAACAATAACCCTTACCCTTAAGATTATGTTCATGCGGACTTTTTCCCAACTGCCGAATTTTCTTGAAGCATTTCACTGCAAAAAATTTCCGCACCCTGATAAGAAAAATCACGATAAAAATCAGAACAAAATAATGATAAAATGACACAGTAACTCATCTCAAAAATTTAAGCACCTCTTTGAATGGATTTCCTGGGAGATGTATTCTTTAATTCTGTTATTACTCTATAGTGACAATTCTTCTTTGAAACTTTATTTTGTTATGCCCAATTATTTTTGAAACATTTACGTATATTAGAAACCCTTGTTTAGGCAAATGGTTTCTTATTTCATTGCGTCGTTAGACGTAGAAAATGAAAATTCACAATTGCATATTTGGTGACGTAAATGTATTTGAAGAATATGAAATCTCAAAATGTCCAAGGAAATACCTGCCGATACAATTTAAGATCATTTTATGCGTAAACTGCACTTACGAGGAAGAAAATCTCAAAATTCCATTAATCATATTAAATATTAAATTGCAGCTTTAGGCTTGAAATATTTTCAACTCTGATTGAAACGTTTCCTCCAATGCTTAAACTGTATCGATCACCTGTATTAAAATGCTTCTGCTTTAACTCATTTACTTCCCATTTAACCTTCATAACTTTCAGGAGTTACTAACTGCAAGAGACAACACATGCACGGCACTAGCCTCTCCCTGCATCAAATTGTCGAGAGAAGATGGCTTTTAGAAAATGGCTATTACTTCGCCTCCCCTCCTCCAACGAATCGGGGGTGAAATGGCAATCTTCCAGAAAGCCAGGTTGAAATTTAATTAAGAAATCGGGACTCAGTATTACCTGTCGTGCTCTGGTACTACATAATAATGGTCCGGGCCCATACGCCATCGTTGCCATGGTAACGAACGTGAGAGATGTCGCGGAGGTGTCATCGTGCAGCCGGAATGAGGGGGCGATATGGGCTTATTAGCATATAATTTATGGTATCAAGCAGAAAGCAGCTCAGAGGGAAGGTGAAAGAGATAACCCCCGACTGTCTCTTGGTCACTTTGCTGGAAATCACATCAACTCCGTAAAAAAGATTGACCAGAATACGATTAATGGCTTTAAGATGGAGTCCTAACTACTTTCCTCCATTATTTTGTTAGAATAAATGAATTGTATGATAGAAATGTTCTGATTTTGAGCATAGTTATTTGAGTAAATATTTTATACATATTTATCATTAGAAGTAAATACTGAGGACTGAAAAGTAGGCCTACAGTATTAATTATGAAAAAAATTAGGTTCTAGAAACGATAGCATGGAATGTTCCAATTAAGGTATGCGCCTAACTTTGAAGCACTTTTTTTTAAAAAAAAAAAGGAAATTTTTATTCAACACTTATGTTTTTAGTTATAATTGTTTATAAAACTGTTAATTCAAATGCCATTTTAATGAATAAATTTTTTATTCTCCAAGTTTTGACCATTTTTGGTCAAAATTTAGAAAAAAAATGACGTTTACGTCAAACTTCTATAATAAATTATAATACATGTATTTCACTTTTTCTTTCAATAATATATTTGTTATATATATACCTGTGTTGTGAAGCAGAATATTTAGGGTACATCTTAAAGTTACTGAGATATACCAAAGTTTGTATATGCAACAGCTTCTTACAGAAAAAAAATATCACTTTTTCAACTAAAAACAACTCCAAAATAAATAATTATACACTTTCAAGCAATATTTGAAATTCAGAACATACCTAGAGATGTGCAGAAGAATCTCGATAATTCGAGGTGAACGGTACCGGGCCTACCTCGAACTATCGAAAACTCGAATTATCGAAATCATAAAATTTAATAAATAAATAAATGGAAATAAAGCAATTTTTAAATTTCTGTGTAGTATATTTAAATGAAAAATGTACTTACATATTATTACATTACTGCTGATAGCAACAGGTTAATTATATCTTTAAAAAATTGTCAATTTTTTTTGTTTAAACACATTGCTCCTATATATCGATCTTATATATATCCCGTTTTCTTTGGGAAGGGGCATTTCTATAGGTGGCTTCGGGGTGCGCAGGATCCCGTATATGACCCGTCGAACAACCTTATTAAAAACAGATACAGTAATTCTTCCACGTGTTGTGTATGTGTTGGTCATTAGTTTGGAGCTAAACTGAGTTTTTTTCACTAACTCGGATTTATGGAAAACTCGAACAATCGAGACTCTTCTGTATATAACACTGTGATCAAATTTTATTTGAATATTTTAGAAAATTTTAAGAAATTAGATTTTTCGTAATCCAGAAAAATGAAAATAGCTATTTTCCAGAAAACACAAATAAAGTTTTTGAAGTCGCACAAAAAATTATATACATATTTCAACAACTTAAAATTCACAGTATTTGTAAGTTAAGCCTTCTTTGACTTAATTCTTAATTAATTTTGATTTTCGTTTAGCTTTAAATTTTTTCTTGATAATTTTGTTTTTGGCTCGATTTGTCGCTTCATTTTCTTAATTCTCTCAATATCAATTTCTATTTTATTTTTTTAATAATTTCTGGTTCAAGTTTTACATTAATGTGGTTAAATACAGTCATCAGCTCTATATTGCCTGAATTCAATAATTAATCTGCTTTCTTAGTACCTAATAACAGTCCTTGGAGGTGAGGGAAATTTTCTTTAGGTAAAATATTCATAACTAGAGAAAACAGTTGCCAGATACGCCTAAAACAACATTAAATAAATAAATAAAACTTAATTCTATATTTAAAAGGTATATTGTTCATTCACATTGTTTAAGAGTAAAGAAATTACTGTTTAGATGCGTTTTTAAACAATTAATTTCTTTTTTCAAAAATTTCACTTCTGGTTCATAATTTAGGCAATAACTTTGCTTCTAACTATCGAAGAAACTAAAGCAAACCATTTTTGGAATCATAAATGTATGGTCTTTAAATAAAATAAATTTCGAAAATTTTCATGAAAACGTCGATTTTAGGGTAGGTACATAAGTAAAATACCTTAAATTCTCTAACTGCGTTAAACTTTATATCGAGAGTAAATCTTGCTTAAAATGAAAAAATTACAGATTCTATCTGTCAGTAGTTTACATTTAAACATGCAATCGTTGAAAAGTTTTTACTGTTATGAATTTCTTGTCATAGTTCACTAATGATTTGAGATTATTGCCATCCACATTGCTTTGATTTCTTGAAGATACTTTACCCTAGGCAATAGCTCCAACATTAATGAAATCGCCAAAAGAGCTCATAAAACTGTATGCCAAATTTGGCAATACCCGACATACAAAAGCATACAAATATAAATACACCTGTCCTTCAAATTATATGATTTCTATTTCACACGGTTGAACAAATGAGGAGGATTTTCCCGAAGAAAAAACATATATTTTAAATTTAACAAGATTAGATATGTTCAAGCATTATGCTATGTATACTAACTGGTTTTAAAGGATAAATATCTCATTTAGAATATATTCTAATTCTGAAAAATAATTTAACGATGATATTGATGAAAATCTGCATGCAAGTTTCCTTTTATTTTATTTTACATCTGATTTTAAAGGGGACTGTGAGCATGCTAATTAAAGTGATTAAAGTACACACAATATCTCTAATACGGTATTGTCAAATACAACCGATGACTAACCAACTACCTATGATTCGAGATACTGTGACTGGTAACAAATATAGATTTTTTTCAGATAATGCTTTTCGAAATTGCCATCTAATGAGTATTTCAGATAAAGAAATTTCAAAATTAGAACATCATAAAAAATAAAACATAGATGTTTCGAAAAATTCCCACATTTAGAAGCTTGTTTTAATTTTGGAGTTATTCATTCAGTAATTCCATATACAAATAATCAAAAGTAGTTGACTGATTCACTTTTGTAAAATACGGTTCAAAGTTTCTTGATTTCCTAAATTCTGTGCATGAATATTCACTAAAATTCTTTTATTTTATGATATTTGAAGTAGCTAATATAAATTGTGATATTTTTGCAATGAGGAATAATACTCTAAGAAGAATTTCCTTAAACGTCTGCGTGATTCTTTGAGATGCAAGCGACCAGATCTTTAGAAGGCTGAGTGAGGGTGCTCCCTTACGATAAAAAGCCGGTACAGCATCCCTCCCAACAGTAGGGTGGTAGAAAAGTATAGGATTTGTTTTCATTCGGCGGAAATTACTTTTGTCGCGGGATGGGAAAGTTGTGTCTTAAATATATTAATTTGTATAATTTTTTTTATTGAAATCCATTTATATCTTCCGGTGTCCCAAGCGCTCCAAAAATCGCTAAAAATTGACAACTGTTTTCTGAAAACATTTAGCGCGGGTGAGAAAGTTTTGTCTTAGGTATATTAGTTTACATATATTTTTAATTGAAATCCATTCATATCTTCCAGAGTGCCCCAAAAATCGTTAAAAATGACATTTTTTGGAAATTTATGAAAAGATATTTTCAAACTTCCCCTTAGCGCCGGGTAAGAAAGTTTTGTTTTTTGTATATTAGCTTACGTTTATTTTATTATTATTCAAATTCATTCATAACTTCTGGTGGCTGATGTGTCCCAAAAATACTTAAAAATTGACATTTTTCCGATTTTGACTCATTCAAACAACAAGGAAGGGAGGAATAAAAGTATGATTTTGCCAAAGTTTCCCCTGTAGCTATGTGCTTTTGTTTACGAAAAGTTGAAATTGTGGCGTAGTTTTTCTTTGTCTACGAAATGAATTAAAATTGCGTTATATTGTACAATATAAAAAGAAGAAAGGATATTTGGGGGATCCCTGAATAATAATATGAAAACAAAAATAATTTTATTCATTTAATATTAAAAAACAAATAATTTCTAATTCTCTCCTATACGTTTTTCCCTGTAAAATCCTTTCTTTAAGGCGTTTTTTATTTTTAATTGTTAATTCAAAATTGGCATAAAAATCTTTTTTTTGCAAATACTTAAGTGTCTTGGAGCACATGAAGAAATTAAACAAAGTTGAAAAAAATTGCATGTATGTTAGTACACTTAAAAGACAACTTTTGCAACCTACGCCGATTATTCTATCCAAACTTTGAATTTTCGATCCACCCTACCCTACAGTCAAATAACCCATCAAAACATCCCAATTCGGTTCGTCCAGAAACCTGTTTCCTGTTGTATATTCCTGTTGTCACCCCATGTGTGTTATACTTCGGATGAAGAATTTGCTTAAAGAACAACGATTCTCAATTTCTGAAGAAGTGCAGCGATAAGCGACAAATGAACTGGAGAAGGCAGCTAAAGGGGACTTGCATTCCTAATTGCATCTTGTATGAATAATGACCAAATTGCATAGTAGCACAGGTAAAGTAATTCGAAGAAAACACCAAATAAAGATTTTCTATATGTATTCATTCTTCCGTAATGAAAAAAATTCCGGAACTTCATCAGTATATGTTTATACTTATTTCATTTAAAGTGAGACTTCTATAAGATTTAAATTTATTGAGAAATTCGACAAAATTCTGCATATTAAATCTCAATTTAAACTATATTTCCTTTATGACCTTAAAACTTATATTTAATACGTCAACATTTGTATAAATATTATCCTCAACTATACATATAAATTTCAGGCTGTGAGATGAAATTTCTTGTGTGCTGTATACATATAAAAATCTTCTTTAAATATGATCATGGTATTTTACATCAACCCGAAGTCTCCGATATTTGAGTAAAATAAAATTAACAATACCTTAGATTCTTAAATTAGAAATGTAAATATTTTTCAATTTTTCACAACATACTCAAGTTTTTTTACATATAATTCTCGAGATTAAAAGCGACATCTTATGAATTTCATGGATCGATTACTCCGCAATTCACTAGGGTATATCATCAGCTGAGTTAATTTGGGAATGATCCAACATGATTTTATGCCAGAGCCTCGAACGTCTTCTCTGATTGAAGATAATCACGCGTAAAATTTCAACTAGTTCCATAGAAGAAGCCATTAAAGTACTTATATACCGAAATCCTGGTTGAGAGAGTTACACTTTCTCAAAGAGGGTATAAAATTAGATTTCTTAGCGATTATGGCTTTTAATGGATTTCGTAATTTGATTTCCTTAAAACCTTAAATTTCTTAGCATTAAATTCACTGTTGGAGGCATGCGGTGATATTTATTTTTAAATTATAATATTTTCTTACCTTTAGAAATGATATATCTAAAAGACGTTTTGGAATTAAAATTCTAAGAAAAACATACCTTTGAAACTCAAAAAAGCAACAAAAAATTGTGTATTGAAATGTTTTGAGAAAAATTTAACTTGTATCGAAATAAATTGATTATCAGTTTTAAAGCTGTATACAAACTCATGATGCAAAGTTGTTTGCTCAAGAAAAAAAAGTAACTTAGAATTTACGAACTGTTTAATATTTTCTGAAAGAAAATAACAACAGCTGGCAAAATCCTGAATACTCGGCATTTTAGCTAATAAAAGGTTACATTTTACTTTCTTATGAATAAATAAAAAAATTACAATGTTGGCAACTCCCCAATTTAGAATCTTATCTTTTGCATGCAGTCCTATTCAATGACGCCCTTTAATTGATTGAACTTCTTATCGAAATCCGGCTTATCAGCTTTGAAATTTGTTGCCTAGCAAAGTAATGCGATAAAAATGCATCTCAAAATGCATTTTATTTAATTTTTTACGCTTTTAAGCGTTTCTTTAACACGCTAGGGAAATTTTTTTTCTAAAAAACAACGGCTTATCTTGTGCTGCAGTTTGTATTCTGAATATGAACATACCAGCGTAGAACTGATTGTGGAGTACGACATAAATAGAGATAAGCTTAAAATTTTGAAATAAACATTGTATAAATGCTTATCGGAAATTATAATTGTGTTAACGCTTTGTGGAATGTGAGTAAACTTTAAGAATTGCTACACTGAACAAAACTGAGTGGGCTTAAAATAAATAAAATGCTTTAAAACAACGCTCGAATTGTTTCACTGTTCTTAAAAATGCAACATTACTATCAATTCAATAAATTCTAGCGCCTTTACTGATTATTTAAAAAAATAATTCTAGCAAAAATGGTTTCATTAGAACGATATCTTCCAGTTGGAAAAAATTGAATTTTTAATGTTATTTTCAGAAATGACATAGAATTTGCAAATTCTTAAGAATTTATTAAGATTCTGATTTGAAATCCTCTTATCCAAAAAGCGTTTCAAAGAACCTTTGTAAAAAATGACGTAATGATATTTATTTGCTTTGACCGAGAAAAACAATTTCTATTGCGAAATTTAGCGATTTGCTGCTTTATAAATTATAACGACATTTGATAATTTTTTTACATAACTAAGCATTTACAAATTCAGAATATAAAAACAAAAAAGTGCATAATGAAATTTAGCTAAGCTAAGTTTATTGATAGAAATTGTAATTTTCTTGGAAGTTTAATTTTTTTTGCACAAAAGGGAATATGTATCACGATTTAGATCATTTTCTGTACTTCTCAACAACCACGATTACTAATATTTTCGTGGAAGAATCTCTGTGTGTCAGAAGCATTGTCCGTAAGGACAGGTCAAATTGCTAGTTATTATTTATGTCAAATGCAGAGTTTTTCATTTCAATAACGTCTTTAAATTACCATTTGAAGAAAAACATACCTTTATAATTCAATGTTGTCTACATTTAAAAATAATATACAGTCACTTTCTTAAACAACTCAAATGTTAAAAACAATTCCATTTTCCGGATCCCTTATTAGATACGTATCCTACGCAATGAAGCCATTACTGTGTTTCAATCATGTTCTAAATTTTTCTTTCTGCAATTAAAAATTAAAAGACATTTTATATAATAAATTTCATCGTAATGCAATTATTATATTTATTTTCTTCAGTTAAATAAGCGACAGGGCTAGTCTTTCATCATATATTAATTACAGTCCTTCACATATGGTTAATTGAACTAAAATTTAAATTACCATTTTCATACCAAACAAATACTAAAAGTTATTATGTTCTTTTAGGAAATTATAAAATTGTTTTAGAAATAATCATTTTAAACAGTTTAAGCATATAAAAAAGTGCTGTAAAGATGAATCTGAAGAGATAGAAGAATTTGTACTGAATTTAACTTTGCGGAATATAATAGACTTTTTATCCTGCATATAACCTCATTAAGTTTTCCTATAGAATGAGGGGAATTTTAAGCCTCTGAAAAACTGAATACTCTCATATTCTCTGAATTTCTAGGAAAAACCCATTTCATACATCTGACATTTCAAATAAATAATTATTATTTTTATAACAGAAATTAGTTTTAAAATAGACTAAGAAGTTTCTAATAGCTTTCTTTGTCTATTAGTTATATTAGCGTTTTGTATACACGCGTGAATTTTGAAAGTTGGAGTTGACAACTGCGAATGTGACAATGCTTTTCATGCTGAGAGTAATCAAATGCTCCAAAAATCTTTCTAAAATGTCATTAGTCAAGATTACAATCCAAATAAATGTTCCTTTACTGGCGTGATAAAAATACATCAGCAAAAATGCTAGGACGTGTCAACACGAATCCTCTATTCCAACTAAATTTTCGTAAAGACACTTGACAAGCAGTTAAGCAGCGTGCTCACTCTTTGATTTCCCACGATTCACACATAAGAGTAGAACGTCTTTTGAAAAGTTTATGGAATGAAGATCGTCCGCGTGATAAGCTTTTCAAATCGAAACTTCCTTGTTGGGAGAGACAGTGTGAGCTATTGCAATATGACGACTGTCCCCTCTACGGGGAATCCACGTAGGGCATATTTTTTGCGAGAAATAGAACTGCCATTTTCGCTAGATTGCATCGTTTCAGAAATAAATTGAGCGTACACAACGAAACGCACCCATAGAGTAGAACCAAGTGCCAGGGATGAAATTTCAATGCTCCATGCACCTGCTATTTGAGAGTACCCGCTCTGCCCTTTTTTTCTTTAGGGATCTTTTTTTTGTTAAATTACGCGTTTGTTCCTGCATGCTAGAAACTAAAATGGTGTCGGAGTGGGGGGGGGGAAATACTGGAGCTGTTTTGTTTATTGACTGCTTAATTAAATTTGCCATTGCTGTTTACTTTCTTTCAAAGATGTTTGATCTCGGTATTTACGTAATTAATTTTTTAAGACATTGCTGTAAACATTTACTCTTTCGATTGTTACAATTTGATCTTTACTCTTCAGTGCACATTTTTAAAATTTATGCAATATTTTTTTAACATTTGGCATGTTATTTGATGCAAATAATGACATATAAACATTACTTTTGCCCCAGACACTTTTTTCTATCAAATTCCTTGTGTTTTGAGCGTCAATATCGTGTTTCAAAAGCAGGATATTATGTTTGAAAATAAATAAAATTATTTATTTTTTAACTTCCATAGGGACGGTTTTGTATGCTTGAGTTGTTAAGATTTCGATCAGAAGTACGGAATCTCATGTTATTAATGACTTGCAATGAATTTTACGTTTTAATCATATGTTCCGTTGAGTTCATGCAGATTTGTAAACTCTATGCCTGATCTTATCAATGGACGGCTTATTTATATGATCAAACGCTTTAATACTTTACCTTTTGTATGATTTATAATCACATATTAAAAATGATAGTAAATAAATTCAGTTCAATCTATTTTTTTCCTCAGCTTTTTAATGGTGTATAGTAAGTGGAACAAGCACATAGATTGCTTATTGTGCACAATTGTTCTGAGGAGGAGCAGAATTCCGTATAACATTCCAGGAAATTTTTTCAGTTACCTAATTTCCACATATTAAAAATTATAAAATGCAATTAAGCATATTTTAGAGCCATTAAATTCCCCTATGGCGAAAATAAAAGAAAACAATTCCACATAGAATCTCAAATATTTACAAGATATCGAGGTCTGCATGAAAACTGTCTTGTGTTGAAATGATAAAAATCGACTTTTACATAATTTTGTTTTTTAACGGTGTGCAAAAAAAGTGACAAGAATTGTTAGAGATTCTGCTCTAGTATAAAATCTTTACTAATTTGAATGTGAAAACAATAATAATTTTTTTATAAATATTAAAAATACGTCAGTTAATAAGAAAGTTCCTGAAAATACTTCATTTTTATATTAACAAATCCAGCATTCCAAAATTTCATCAATTTTGTAAGATTATAAGCTTATCTGTCTTCCCATATATCTATTGAGGATATTTCGCATATTGATTCTTGCATAATCACCTGTATTTTTAAAGAAGATGATAATTTCATTTATTGAAGTAGTCGATATCAAAGCAGTAAAACATAAATTTCTGTATAAACTAGTGGTTAAGGTTGTCATAAATCCATGAAACAAGTATAAAAGAATAAAAATCCTTACTTGAGTTTTCCGAAAAGGCCTAAAATAACTTTATGATTCCTATTCCAGACATACTTCAGTTAAAAGATTTTGTTTTACTTAAATAAAAATTCAACCGAAGTCGCTTTCCTACTGATGGATTGGCATATTAATTAGAAAGAAGAAGTTGAGTTTAGCAATTAGTTATAAAATACATTCAATGCAAGATATAAGGCTTTATTTTTTGAAAGGATTGATGACAATAATGAGAGTTATGATGACATAATTCTTTTAAAAGTTTGATTCATCAGAGATGAAGATAAACCACTTTATTCACTCAGACTTATCACTATTTTTGCTCACAATCACGGAGATAATTGCTTGTTATGTTAAAGTATTATTCACAATAAATTCTTGTATGTGTGTAGCATTTTATCTGACACTTTTTGCCATTATAAAAAATGTAATTATTGCTAAAGAATAACGTCAAATAATGTTCATATACTTATTTTCCTCAGTTAATTTCTATTTTCAAATATTCCTATACACTCATAAAGTACTTACTATTCTTACTTTTCACTCATAAAGATAAACATTATATATATTTTGTATATGCTTTGGATAATATGTCATAAATTACCCATTCTTTAAACTTTACGCGCAAAGGCATTAAAATAGTCAAAAACGCGATGCGATTCAATTCATTTGTGTAAAAACTAATAAAATCAGTTTAAATGTTAGCGTAATTTGCACTTTTCAATTTATGCTTCATGCAATTTAACAAACGCTAAAACATTTTTGTTACAACTTTCAAGCGAGCAGGAAGAAAAAAAAAACGTGCACAGTTAACTATCTTTTAACTTTTTATTTGACTACGAACCGTGATTATTATTTTGTTTGATGAACGAATGAATAATAGCGCCATAACAATAAAAGCCTCCCATTCCTTTGCGAGTTCGTTTCCAAACAGCCGCGTTCAATTACAGAGATAAAATCAACCAAACATAATGTTACGCAGAGAAAGAAATATGTTATAACGTTGTTTTAATAAACATTGAAGCTGGTGGACTTTTCTTTCGTGCTTTTTAAATTCACGCGACAGTATTTTTATTCTACCCTTTTTGCACTTAGGATTTTTTTCCCTCCCGTCTTCTGAGAATGGTGACACTGCATAATTTCCTTCTTTTTTTCTGCCTTAAATAATTTTCCTTTTGCATTTTTACGCCAGTTATTCTGTGTTTTTTCTTTAATTATTTTAATTTAACTCTCTCCTTGATTACTACAGGCATTCTACCGAAGAAAGCCAGTTAATTTAATGAGCAAGAATGTGATTTGCCTTTTTTTGCCTCTTTCCATTCTCTCTCAGAGCTTGCTGTCATGTTTTTGTTTTGCATTCCAAGCGTTTGCCTTTGTTTTTATCAGTCGCCTTTATGACATAGATGGGTAATAAGGTTAAGGCACAAATAAAAAAATACATAATATACCTAATCATCTAATGGATTTTATGAAAGTACAAAGATTTTCTTCTTTTGCACAATATTTTTTCTCAATTCCTTTTCCCTTATACAAACTGAAAGCCCACGAGCTCCTTAACAATTTGTGAAATAAACTGTGTTCTTCGAGAAAACTAATAACAAAATCAAGAGCCTTAATGATTAGCCTCGACCAAACATATTCATTTATTAACAGTTCTTTACTTTTTTATGAGTTCATTAACGATTAGGGAAAGTCTTACCATATTTTCCTAAGCGAAGCTAATACAATAAATACCGTGAAAAGCACTGGGAAAAATGGTTTGAGTCTTCCCATTCCTAAAGGTACAATCGCATTTTTAAAACATTTTTTTTGTTAAACTCGAAATCATTATTATTTCAAGGCAAAATAACATGTAATTAATTGAGTGAAACTTTCCTAATAGATTTTCACCATGATTAACGAATGTTACAACTTTATAATAACAATCAAGTGATTTTTTTACACTTGATTATTATTTTTCTGCACATCTAAAGAGGATTTAATGTTCTTGGATAAATTTTCGGTTTTTCTACGTGCATTTGTTCTTCTTTAGAAGCTGATTTCTTAATTGTTCCAAAATAAAATATCAGAAATTTTAATTTCTGTTGTAATTACTAAACATTTGTGTCTATATACTGAAAATTTCTGCACTTTAAGATAATTAATCATTGCTGTGCTACTCAGTTGCGTTTATTGCATTATTGTTCTGAGAGTGTTTACAAGAATCTACTTAACTAAGAAATAAATTAAAACAATTTTGTACCGGCATTTTATAAATATCGAACAAAAAAATGTACTTTAATTAATTGTTGCTAGAATAGAGACCTTTCTGTTATAAAGATTGATAAATGCTGAGGATATTAACTTTTGCCATTTTACCGTATTTATGATATTGAAAAGTAACCTTTATGAAGATACAGAGGTTCAAAAAGAGCTTAAGTTAGGAAGAAAATAATCATAAACTTCTTTCAACAATTTATAAATATAAGGATTCGGAAGGAATTGAAAGAGATATTTAAAAAGCTGCAATCTGTATACTTGTTTCATAAATGGAAGTTTAACCCTTTCACGAAATGAACTTTGGCTTCCAAAGAGTCGCGAACTGTATACACAGTCGAGCGATCAGTTTTGTTTCGTTGAACAGCATACCACACACCTGAATAACACAATTTGAAATGCTTTTGATTGTCGTCGAATATGATATAGTTGATGTAGTTTCCAGAGATAGCAGAGTTTATAAATGGCATTTACCAGTTAGGGTTCCTTCTTGTATGTTTATTATAACCAGAATCTGAAACGAATTCTTCAGGTGATGTTATACTGCTGAATTACCTAAGCTTCTTCCACTCTAGACCCCATTTATGCTGCCAAACACGATCTCAAATCCTCTTCTCAATAGGAAAGAAAAAAAATGGGAAATGAAGCATTAATTAATGGAAAGAAGGAAAAAATTTAAATAAATAGCTTTATTTTTGATAATGTATTAAAGATTTTAAAATAAGATTATTTTCTGAATTATTTTGATCAGCTAATATTTAAAGAATAAGACAAGTATATGTTGACGGTGTTTTCGCCATTCCTGAATTACATAATTCTAATAGGAATTGAGCTCATTGTTCAGGAAGATTTGACGTAAGCGCAAGTTGTGATGACCGGTTCAGGTATCATAACTAACATCGCCAGCGAGTGCGTCTAATTTAGTTGATACCGGTTACTACTGGTACTAGTCATGAAACAGTATTTTCGCCAAAACAGAATTACATAATTCCAATAGTCATTGTTGTAGAAGACCTGACGTGATCTCAATTTGTGATGACCGGTTCAGGTATCATAACTAACGTCGCTAGTCAGTGCGTATAGTTCAGTGGATACCGTCTATTACCGGTAATAGTCGTGAAGCGGTGTTTTCGCCAATCCAGAATCACACAATTCCAATAGGAATTGAACTCGTTATTGAACAAACCCTGACATAAGTGCACGTTTTGATGTCCATTTCGGGTATCATCACTAACGTCGCTAGCCGGTGCGTCTAATTTAGTTGATACCGGTTATTACCGGTACTAGTCATGAAGCGGTGTTTTCCCCAATCCAGAATTTCATAATTCCAATAGGAATTGAATTCATTGTTGAAGAAGACCTGACGTAAGCGCAAGATGTGATATCCAGTTCGAGTATTATTAGAAACTTTGCTAGCCAGTGTATCTAAATTTTTAGATGCCGTTTATTACGGGTGTTAGACATGAAAGCGTTATAGACGTAGTAAGTGCATCAATAGTTTCCATTTTCGAACCAGACGAAGAAACGAACAAGAACTTCTTATTTAATTCGTTCCTACACATTTTTATATGAATATCATCGATAACGCGAGTTGTAATTAACGCATCAGAAAGATAATGAAATAATGATATAAATATGCATGATTATTTTGCCCTGCATATCTGGCCTACAAACTGAATAAATTTATATTAACATTCATAATTCATAAGCTTATTCTATTACTTTAAATTATGGAGAATCATATAATTTCTAAATGCTTATTAGAATCCTACATTGCATCGAAGTTAAGGCTATTTTCAGTGTATATTAATCAGAGAATTTTCTAGCCAAATTAATTTTAAGTTTTCTTATGGTAAAATTTAAATAAAGATCGATTTTTGAATGTCTGGTGACGAATTTTGCAGATAAGGCGTAAAATAAATTAGATGCATTTTTGTTTAAGAAGTTCTTAAACTTGCTTCCAATCCTGTAGAGAATATTGATAAAATGTTAATTAACGCTGCAGAATATATCGATAGTTACAAGTCTTGAGAAATATATTATCATTTTCTCATCTCTGTTTTGCCTAGTTTTAAAATTTTATTCTGTTTTCAAAGGTATAGAAGACTACTTATGCTTTAAGGATTTGGATTACAAAATGAAATTCGCCGTTAGTATTTTGAATTATGTCTTCAGACAGTCTCCTTATAAGATATTACAATTTTTTTGTCATAAAACATCCTTTATGGGGATTCACATTTCATAAATTAATTATGAGAATTACAGTAGATACTGGGTTTTAATGAGACGTTTTAATGGCGTTTTTAATTATTTAATAATACGCAAGAAGTGAAACCAAAAATCTTAATGTAATAATAAATATTTCATGTGCTTACTTTGTATAAAATTGTATCAAATAACAAATAAATTAAGAAAACACAGCATTCGACCTGATTAACTAATATAAATTGTTTGCATTAGGCTATAGCTTTTAAAATAAAGCAATCTGTTTAATATGCAATAATTCTTAAATAATTAGAAGTTAACCTCTAGCTATCAGCATTCCATATTTTTATTCTAATGTTAATGATTGTTAAATATATTTTGATACAGAAACTGGAATGAGTTGCTAAGTTAAAATGGACGATTCAAAAGCAAAAGTAACTTCCATTTAGGTAATAATGATGTTTATTACTTATCATCATTATCGCATCATTATTACTATTATATTATTAACGAGAATTTCTAAACAGCATGAAATTAAACTGTCAGATAGCATGTTGTGAGGAAGAATTTTTAAATGAAAGCAAGTAATTCAGCTAATAATTCAAAGCTATGATATCACTTACTCTTCTAGATACTTGAAACTGAACTTTTGTGGAAAAAGTAATACACAATTTCAGTAAAATACTCTAACAGATATGGATACTGTATTTTAAAAAAATAATAAAAGTAAAACCTATAACTCCTTTTCTAAATTTTATATTTGAAATTTCATTTGAGTTATTACGTCTTTTAAATAATTATATACTTGGCAGTGAACACAAATACAACTTATTCGGAAAAGTAATATTATATGATTTATTTTTACTACAAAAAGCAATGAGAGATAAAATATTCTTATTTTTTATTACGAAATGCTAAACTGAAAAAAATTCATTTTATAAAGATGGAAACAAAATTTGTATGATTTTTTTCATTTAAACAATGCCTTATTATAATAGAACGAGTTACGAATAATCAGAAGAATGGAAGATTTGTCAGTAAGAACGTGATACTCATAAGTACGTAAGTAAGTTTGTCATAAGTACATGAAAGTTCCAAAGATATTAAGAAGGGAAGATTGCAAAAATGAGTTAATTAAAGATTTCCAAGTTTAATTAGTTTCATTTACTGGTAGAAGCACTCTTTCTGCTTCAAATTATTTTCTAAATTAAAATATAGTTATTTTTATAATGAACTCAGCTAATAAACTAGCAGTTTCAAAAACTGTTTATGCTAGTTGCTTCTATCCACTTCTTTTCTGTTTGTTGTTACCACATATTTATTATTTGCAGTTTCTCAATAAAGACATAACTTAGAGAATGTGAATAAATATGACAATGGTCAACTTTAAATCTAGCATTTTCCAATTTACGATTAGTGAGTAATTATTTTTCACCTCAAATTTAAATTTAATAGTCCTATTATGAAGGTTATGAAGATTAGTTTAAAAACTAACCGGTGGAGGTGAAGACTAACGTTTAAGAAATAAGGGATTTTATATATATGAAATATTTTAAAGGAAAAAAGTCAACGAATTTGCACTTCAACAATTTCTTTATTTCATATCTGTATGATTGCAAAGAAAATTTCATCTTGATTATAATTTTAGAACTGTAAAGAGAAAGCATGACCACAAAACAAATTGACGTGCTTTAAGCACAGCGTACAAAAAAAGGGCAAACGGCAAATCGTGGCGCGTATGAGCCTTATATACTGCTGAAAGCAGAGAATGTTCCCGATAGGGGCTCTCGAAAATACGCATCTTCTAGCGAATCTTTAGGTTAAAGTGAAACTTCTTTTCAAATTAGATTGAGTTTATAAATCAAAAAATTGAGCAGCGTTTTCAAAAATGGGAAAATTCTAAATCATTACAAATATACAATCTGTCCCAAAAGTTTATAGACTCTAGTAAAATATATGTTTTAGCAAAACGGAAAGGCATACAAACACCAATTACAAATATGTTTAATCAAATCATATGTGACTTGCATTCAACGAAATATTTAGAAAAAATAACAATTTGTATTTCAATTATATAGCAAAATGGAAATATTAGGTGTCCCAAAAGTTTATAGAATATATGACATTTCAACAAAAGGTGCCAAATACAATGTTCTTAATAGTTTATAGTCTTTCCATTTCTCAATATGACATTGTATACACGTTTTTCCATCGACATAATTAAGGTTTGTAATATCTCTGGTTCCAAGCTATACCATACAATTTCAATAGCTGTCTTCAAGGCATTCACTGAATAAAATTGCCCTCCATTCTCATATACCTTCCGAGACATAATGCCCCACACATTTTCAATTGGATTTAAATCAGGGCTTATAGGTGGCCACACAAGAACAGTAACGTTTTTCGAGTTTAAATAATTCTTCGTAGTATAGGAGGTATGGATGGGAGCATCATCATGCTGATATTACCAATTTCGTCCCCCATGTTTTCTGCAAATGGCATAAGATGATTTTCTAGTGTTTCTATGTATTTAGGAGAATTTTGTCGGCCATCTAAAAAGGCCAAATCCACTTGACCGTTGAAACTGAAAGTCGCCCACACCATCACAGATCCCACCATCACTTTGCCTACTGAAAAAGCTCCTGGGCTCTTTTCGTAAATCATGCCAATATTTTATCTTCCCGTCAGGTTCATCGAGGTTCCATTTTTTTCATCACTGAGAAGGACAGCCATCCATTTATCGCCATATGACGTATGATTACGAGCCCATTGTAATCTCTTACTAATGTAAAGATTTGAGAGTGGTAATCTGCGAGCCATTTTTGCGTGGATCATATAACCAGATTCTATAATTCATCTACGAACATTGTTTTTGGAGATTTGCAACCGGGAAGCCCCCGGTCACGAGTCGACATTTTCTGACTTGAAGCCATTCTTTGTATCCGTCTATCACTGCGAATATCCGTCAAATGTGGTCTTCCCGACAGAGTTTTTGACTCATATGGCGTCTTACGACTTACTACACGATAAATCATATTTTTAGAACGTTTTAAAAGTTTCAATATTTCCTTAACAGTCTTAGAGCAATTTCAAATGCAGAATTTTACTCACTTATTCATTATAGAGCTGCTATGCTTTAGGCATCTTGAAACCCAGAAAAAACGAACGCTTTCCTTTTCTTACAACGTATTTATTAGGTTCCAGATAGATGTCATGATTACCGATACCATATTTGCATAAAATTGCATTTGTCTTCAAACTTTTGGGACAGGTTATTTCAATTTATTCTTAGATTTAAAAATTGGCATTAAATATATGGGGTATAACTGATCTTTTTTCAATTTAATAGACTTAATATATCTATACCGTAAGTTACATCGAAATACATCATATACAACAAAAAATATAGGCAAAATACAAGATTCTATAAACTTTCGGGACTGATTGTTTATAAAAAATCTCTTGCCATTCCTTCCTTCCATAAAAACCCATTCCATAAAATCTCTCGCCATTCCATAAAAAGTTCCTTCCATAACACATTCTGTATTATATGATTTGCTTATTTATAACCCAAATTATACTCAAATGATGACGCAACATAATTTTACATTGATTGCATCTTATTTCTTTTGATAAATAATTATAGTCTTTGTATTAATAAGAATACCTGCTAGTCAAAAATATAAGTGACACGATGCCTAGAGAACATAAATCTTAGCACGTAAAATATATAAGTTATCAAACTGAGACAACAAATGAATCAGTAGTTTGAAGAAGGGAACAAGAGGTAACGAATCAAAACGCACATAATCTGCGCGAAACCTATGTTATCATATAGATGATCATTGTTAACTGTAAAGAAAAGGAGAGAAAATCAGTAAATAAACCACTGATTTTAAGAATCTGATATAAACGTTTGGTTAAAAATATCAACATGAATTTCGTTTCCTCAAGAAATCAGTTTATGGATTCCTCTCGTCCTTCATGCTGCCATTTCAAATAGTATTTCATCTTTTTTCTATTGCAAAGTGAAAATACCAGAGACATTTATAAATCTCTACATTACATAATCAACCCTAATTGTTTTACACAGATTAGCTGCTTTAACATCAAATGATGTTGCATATAAGTGGGAGAAGAACGCAAGATTCGTTTAATATCGAAGAAATGGAAGTATTCACGTATTTTGAAATTAAATCTATCGTGCACTTAAATATGGTATTTATTTCTTACATACATTATATTTTTTATGCTATGAATTCTGGTTTTGTTATCAAACAACTTAAGGAGCACACAACACATTCAAAAGTAAAAATCAAATGTTTGGAAAACTATTTAAAGTTCATAGAAAATTTCATTCGAATAAACTTCGAAATCTCTTCGCACTCTCTTCAATTGTGTCTTCTTTTAGTACCAAAATATTATAGGAAAAAAATGGTTAAAATTCGAGCTCATAAACTAGGTATGAGCCAAACAAACGGCTACGAAAAATTGAAAATATATTGCTTATTATCTAGAACGTTTCCTTCCTGAGTTTTTTAATAAAGATGATTTAATTATACATTGCGAAAGAGGCTGATAAATTTGAAATAATAGCTTTACGTTTTAGAATTTCGACATCGAGATTTACAGCCAAATTTTCTTAATCTTGTCGTGTTGGCACTGCATTTTGTTTCCAAATTTAATAGTTAAGTGTCGTATTTCCTTTCTCTCTTTTGTCTGATCTTTGCATTGTTAATTAAGGGTGGAATTATAAGTTGTTTTGGTTCTTTTTAAAGTGTTTAAAAATAGTTTATTGGGGGGGGGGAACACAATTTCCATGGCTTAAAATTAACTTAACCATTTTAAAGAAAAAAATCATTGATATGTAAATTAAAATAAGTATTTAAATATGCATTACATCAATGAAACCGTTTATACAATGATTTTACGCAATTTTTACAATCGAATGTAATAAATAAACACACGATATTTATTTATTTTTCAAACATTTTTTCCATCAAAAAGTATAAAGAATTCTAAAAGCATCGAAAATCTATATTTGAGAAGCATAAAAAAAATCAATGATCGCCAAAACTGACAGATATGTGAACGCGCAATGTGATCAAAAGATCACCTTGAATTTTTTGAGATTGATGCTTTTTATACTCGATCATATGATTCTTTCTTGGGTACAATTGCAGTTACTTTATGAACGAACCCTTGTATATTATCAAGGAAATGAACGTTTGTAAGTTGTATGCATTCGAGATTTAATTTAAGTTGCTTTTTTAAAATCATATTTAAAATTTGCCTTTCATATGAGAAAATTGTAAATTATATATTATATTGCAATTGTTGAATTTTGAGTGACAATTATTCTTCAAGAAAATTGAAAGAATAATTTGTCGAAAATTAAATTTTATCATTTTTAGATGTTACGTTTTATGTAATTAAACTATTAATTCGCCACCATTTTTGTTTAGTCTCGATGTTTGGAAATGAAATAACTTCGAACATTTAATTTCTTGGTGTTTTGGCTATCATTTATGAAATCGATGCAATGTCTTCCAGTATGTTTCTATATTTGTAATTTTATTGAATTAAAAACGTGACGCCACAGTCAAAAACATAAATGTTCTTACAGTCTAACATCGAAATGTATATTGTTTTAATTTCTCTAAATTTCAGAATTCATTTCAAAAATAAATTGGGACAGCAAAAAATTTATAAGTTAGGTATGTACGCTGGTTTTCAAACATTAAGGAAAAATCAGAAAATGGGCCATTACACTACAAAAAATAAGTAAATTTTCATACAAATTACGTAGTTTAAGTAAAAAGTAATATTGCATCAGAAAAAGATTTTTCAAATTAGTGGAACTGCTGTCGTTTAAAGCTGTTACTTACGTTGCTGAAAACAGGATTTGGAATAGTCCGTGATTTCTGCAAGTAGAAACTACGTAGTGAAATTTCAACATAGTTTTTCGAGATATGAGTATTCTACATCATCTATCTGAAGTATGATGCCGTGCTATTGACGGATAGAAATGGGACGCAATCAATCCTATGAAGCAAGATAGTTGAATGTAATTCTTTCTATTATTCATAGATTATGAACTGAATGTCTAGGTAGGTACGGACAAGGAATATCTAGAACTGCAAGTCCTGCAAAGGAGCGCTATTTGCCTCTTACTTCAAGAAGGCACTGAATCTCTACGTTAACCCACATCAGATCTTCTCTTGTAGCTGCGACTGGAAAGCTGGAGTCCAGGTCAAGAATGCGCAGAAGGCTTCTGCATACAACGCGTCCAGCAATGAGCATACCCCTCAGGACATGCCAACGGAATTAAAGGTTTAATTGGGCAGTCACACATGTCCAATGGATAGCATTAGGATGTTTGTTCTCTTTTATGATAAATCCAATTTTCCTATCAGTTATTCAGTTCAGTTATACTAACGTCCCATTTTGAAGCAACATGAGGTCTATTTTGGGACGGACCTCGTAATTTTGCATCGCGGTCAGATGACGAGTCACCCCTCTCCAAACTTCAGCACCGCACCAGAGGGAGGACGTTTGGCCACTATGTATGATTTAACGGGCTACATGGCGGATTTGTGTTTTAATGTCCGGTGCATCTAGCCGATTCGTGTCGTTGAAGCTACAAAAATAACAATAGTAACTCACACGCCCCCTGTGGAGACACACAGGGGGAATGGGGGTTACTAATGTTATTTTTATAGCTTGAACAACACGAATCGGCTAGTGTGCACCGGGCCTAAACTTGAAACCCTCCGTCCCCGAAGCCGACACCTTATCATTAGGCCACCGCAGACGTCCGATGAAAAGAGACTCAAGAGTATTGTTAATCTGGGGGATCCGCGAAATTGCTATTATGCCTGTCGTATTCTTGAAAGAGATAAGGTTGATAGCTCTAATGCATGTGTGTGGGCAAGTATCTCTTTGGATGCCCGCACTGACTTGTATGCCGTCCCAAGTAACACGTTAATAATCACTTATAATAGATACGACTTTCTTGAGTCAATTGTTTGCATTAATATACATGTAGTGTGCCAGATATTTACAATAGATGGCGTTGATGCGAACGTCTACACACAGAAAACCAGCCAAAACCGGAACTGACTCTGACTCTCCTCAATGATGCCGTCGTCACTGTTATGACCAGCATTTCTATGCTTACATGTCATCGCCTATTAAATTCTGTGCTGTCTGCACTTAATGATGTCTTCATTATCATCTAGCATTACACACCAAAACCTAATATAGTGTAGTGGATAAATTCATTCGACAAGATGATAATACTAGACAAAACAAAATTCGGATAGTGGGCATTTTTATAGGAATGAAATAATTTATTTATTAATACACAGTAAAACCCATGTTAACCGAAATCAGGGTTATCTGAAATGCCTCTGAAATCGCAAATCCAAAAACAGGTACTGTACTTCACAGGAATAATCGCGAGCCTGTTTTGCAACGATAGCCCCACTTTTTTATTTTATGCCTCCGCAAGAAGGACAGTGATTAATTTTAGAATGATAAAATTAAAATTAATGGGTATTAACAACAATAATTGCGATATTGTTTACCAGCGCCTGTCCGGCTCATTGCGCCGGACGGAAGGTTAACTTGAATAAAGAACGTAAGTGTAGCCTACAAAGAGAGTTTTGATTCCGTTTTACACTCAAAGCATTTCAGAATTACATACTGTAATTAGATACAAAATAGTAACAGATGTTCAAAGCTTAACAGAAATAATCGTTATCCGGAACGAGGATACTGTATCAGAAATATTGAAGATATTTAAATATCCAAAAGAAAGCAAAAGAAAACGACTGTACAGATTATGAAATAATTAATTTATGTACTTCTCAGCAACAAGATATATACATTTTTTTGTTTTCTAAAACAAAGGAATTTTGCATTTGAAACTGGAAGCAAAATCATTTTGAAAAAAGGATGCATTCTTGTAACATTTGCTATCGATTTCATGGTAAACTTTCATAATAAAAGACAAAATGAATAATGTTATACACACACCATTGTTCCGTTTAGCAGTTGTTCTGTAAATAGATAAGAAATATCAGAAAAGTAGCAGCAGAGAATTATGTGTCTGATAATATTTATCGTCTCATTGGGTATCCAAAACTATTTATACTTACATAATTTATCTATTAAAAGATTAATGATGGCAAATTGTTTCCTATTTTTATCCAGCTGCAATAAATGCGCTGTTTGAGCATTTATTCTTTTCGGGCCTCTTAGGATGAGACATAAAATAAAATTAGAATAGAAATAGCCTGTACCATCTATTTATATTATGGCAGTGTTCTTAGTTATTCATTTTTTGGTTGAAAGATTTAGAAACAATAGATTGGTTGTTTTTACAATTAAGACGTTGGAAAATACCTAAAAGTAATTGAAATACTAGTATTTATCGAATGATTTCTGTTATACATTACACAAAAAAATTAGTCTAAATTCTACTATCATGTTCAAGAATGCAATTTGGAAATTTTGCAAGCAATACCGAGGAACAAAAAAGTATAGGGAACATTTTTGAAGGTTTTTATTTCCAAAAGTTATTACACAAATTCAGCGATGCTTCTCAATATGTCGTCTTTCGGCATAATAGATTTGTCTACAAAGCTTCGGCCATTTATTTCAAAGCCCGCAGAATCATTTTCTGGAGGATTTTCTTCACCTCTTCTCTAATAGCCTTTTTAAGGCACCTCAAAGTAGAAACTCTTCTCTTATTCAGTTTGTTTTTCAGATGTCCCCATAGGAAATAGTCACATGGTGTAGCGTCAGGACTGTTTGGCATCCATTTTTGTGGCTTCAGGAAAATGCATGCGATGGAGCAGAATCCTGATGGAAAACAGCATCACCATTTGGGTACAGTCTGCAGTAATCATCCTTAAGAAAGGGCTTTAATATCTTCTGTATGTAATACTCAGAATTTATTTTGGCCCCAGGTTGCACAAACCGCGGTTTGGTAACACCATTGGCGGAAATGCCCATCCAAACCATTATGCCTTTGGGATGAGACACCGGGGTTGACGGAGTCAAGTCTCGCCTGTTCTGGTCACGGTTAAGATATTGAACTTTAGATTTAGCATTGGTATCGGATAGATAATCCAAGCTTCATCAACTTTCGCCATCTGTCCTTACGGAGAAACTTGTAGAGTGGCCATGAACGTTGCCTCCTAATCTGCACCTATCTCTCATTCAAGTGATGACATTTAGGTTTTTTTTCATGGCAATTTTTCTTTAACGTAGTCTCACTTTTAGTTGATAGCTTACAACTTTCTAGCTCAGGTTAAGAGATTTAGCCATGCTTGCCTGTGTTGGTGGATCCGGTTTCGATGCCATCTTCTCAAGCCTCTGCAAATCTGATGCCTTCAACTTACTTTGACGTCCATTTTTTATTGGTTTTGAATCATTTTTCGTCTATTCGAGTTTTGAGTTCATGATGCGGCTGATATGGCTGAATGAAATCACAATACCTTTCTTCTTATAATGGGTTTATATAATCCCGTGGTTCCATCGAAGTACTAAAAGGACTTGTACTTGACCAATAAGCATTTGGTCAAATTTCTTCAAAGGCATTATTGTGATTTTATCGAACAGTATTGCAATCGAAAGTCTAATAGCGGAGCCTTCGATCTGTATGCTGCATATGTGAAAAGGTTTTATAACTTTACTGGTAGATAACCACAAAAGTGATCCCTATAGTTTTTTGTTACTCTGTTTTCGCTCCTCTTGCATTTGTTGAGATAATGGATTGAAACTAGGCTATGAGGAAAAAATTTTAAAAAGTTTACGAATTCACAAACACGGCAATGAACTAATAAATAAAGAAACAGAAAATTGAATAATGCTTGATAATTCATTCGCGTTCAATGAAATCTTTCCACGGTAAAATCCTTATCACCAACAATGATCAAAGCATAATAATGTTTGCTTTTAAAATAATATTGCTGCTTCCGTCATAATATTTCATAATAATAATTACCTTCCTATCCTCAAAATAATTTCTATTATTAATTTCCAGTTTTGGTTCAAACTATTTTTCAAACCTTTCCTATACAGAACTTATACTTTCAGTATTAAAAGCCTTGCATTGTAAAAATGTGTGGAAAAATAAATGTTGGTATTTTTAAAGGAATTAAAAGTTATCAGAATTTTTTGTGCTGTAAATAAAAACTTCCAGTTATATTTTTAAATATTTAGAATTAAAATATCACATTGCAGACGATGCTATATATATCACATCTCAATTAATGTCTTAATGCTTGCCCCATGTTTAGACAGAACAGTAGATCTAAATTTGACAGACCTGAAAATCACTCCGATTGCTCAATGTCGAATAAGTCAATCAATTTCCTTATTAAATGCTTGATCTAAGCATTTGTTTCCTATATCGTCTGAGCAAGAGCAGGACCTTAAACTGCCAAAGCAGCAAAAAGTAGAATAATATTCGAAATTATATCATATATATATAATTCGAAACAGATTAATGTTTCATTCTTGATTTTGTTCTAGAGTTAAAATTTGATAATGGGCCATAAAATGTGAAACCGAAATTTTAACTAGTAGCGATATCTTCTTTAAGTTCTTGTATGTTTCCATTTCTATCCTTAAAGGTATGTTGAAAAATAGTTCTATGTCACCGCTCTTAAGTTAAATGTTTCAAGAGAAAGAGGAAAAATGATTAAAAGAATGATAAAATCCATGAGTGATTTAGAGATAAAAAGTTAAATAGCATTTGTCTCATTCGGTTATTATAATTAAGTTAGATGTTTTCCTTCACATTGCTTTGTACAAAATACATCAGAAGAAGACACCCACTACCACATGGTGTTTATCGTCACCATGGAAGAATAATTTTGTAGATACATTAATTGAAACTTACATCTGGGAAATTCTGGGAAGGATAATCATCAAATGAAACTTCAAAAAAAAATTTATCCTTTTTTCCATTCTAATGGATCGTATAAGATTTAATTATTTCTTTAATATTCGAATATTATAAAGCGTATATTTAAAAAATAAGTAAGAATATGATTTTATCTAATGAAAAGAGTAAAAAAATAGAATTTTTTCAATGGGAATTTGTAAAAACGTAAATTGTTTACATTTAGCTTCACGTCATAAGAAGCTTCTGCCTTAATAATAATATTTTTAAAAAAATATATCGGTATTTAATTCTGACTAAAAACCTTTTTAAACTCTTAACTTTATACGATGGTTTTTAAAACAATAGAAAAAATTGTAGAATTTATAAAGATATTCATTTTATTAAGGAAAAAATTGATTATATCGTCTTTCCAAATATTTCTCACTCGGAAAACTATTATCACATTGTATTAAGCTTAATTCTATAACTTTAGCTACGCCAAAAATAGATATAGGCTTTTGTTCTTCGCGAAAAGCGTTTGTGGAAGCTCTAAGTACCAGCACTTTAACAGAAATGTAAAGACACTTTATAATAAGCCTTTTAAAAGTTATAGAGGCTTGAAGAGTTGGATACCGTGATCGATTTCTCACTTCGCTAAGACTCCGAAATCGGTTCAAAAGAACTCCATTGAAGGTTATGGGACCGCGAAGTCGGTTAATGCGAATTTACTGCAGTCTCCGAAGTGGAAGGATAGCGTTCAGGACATTTTTTTCCCTGTGACATGCCGATAAAATATTCATCCGATGAGTAAGACGGATTTTAAAGCTAATAAGGACGATAAAGCTAAAATATTGCATTTTAAATGAAGCATCTGGGCTGGAGGTTCGTAAATTCAGCTTTATTATATTCATCCTTATGATAATTTCACGGAATCATTTATTCAGTTTTTGGACCATTTATTTAATCCGATACTCTTAATAACCTTTACCGTTCTCTATTCAAGAAGCTATACAGAGTAGTTTTCATAATTGTAATCGATAGGTTCCATAAAACTCACAAAATATTCTATATTGGTTTTTAATATGTAATACTTGCTGCTTTGATTTATAAAGCTAACTCAAAATATGGCTGAAGAACTTATGTAAGCGATTAGAAGTTATCCATCTTCTTTATCATTAGCGCGTTTAACTCTTTAATTCCGAGGCGACTTTTTTCTTCTAGCCCCTTTAAAACCGGACCTTTTTGGGAGAATACGACATGAATTCGACTCTCCCAACCTGGGTGGTCATTTACCCCACCCCCTCTTATAACCTTTCCTTAAGGTGCACGGAAATGGGCTGTGGTTGGCAAGGATAAATTCGACCCCCCTACCGCACTTATCTCCTAAGCGATCTCAGAACCTTACCTCCTCTCAAAAGAAGCCACCCGCCTCAGACCGGCCTTCGTCGCTGTTAAGGGGAAATTTTTAGACCGCTCGGGACCGCCTCCCTGGGTGTGAGAGGGTTAATGTTTTATTATATCATTTTCTGCTACATCATGCGCTCTTGCTCATATCTCTGAAAACAGTGGCGCCTAATTTTTATGTCCGGATCTCAAGTTGGTTTGCATTCATGAATTTTGAGGGTGCGAAAATATTGGTAAAATTTGCGTCTATTATTCTTCATGTCACTAGCTAAATATAATCGGAAAGGCCAACCACTTCGATAGAATCTTCCAAATCATTAAATTATCCATTTTTCTTCATTTGAATCTTGTAATAAAGCTTCATTACATTGATTCATTTCCCTATTTCAATCTACACTAAACAGTTCTCTTTTTCCGTAAGGCACAACAAACTTTCAGGTTTGGATAACGCTCATTTTTTGATACCAAAAAATGACAAGATTGACAATAAACATAAACTGCTCCTTAATAATCTATAAAAATATTAGTTTCTCATCTGACCAGTGGTTCCACTTGTTCCCATTTTCTTACTTAACATTATAAAATACATTATGCAGTAATATACTTCGAAATTCAGCGTCAAATTCAGGATAAGAAAAGTGACAGATGAACAACACAAATCTGTAGCATTTTCTCTGAGGCTCAGTTTTTCAACTCATGTGAATAGATTTGTGCATCAATCTTTTCATTAGAATGTGATTGACATTATATTATCAAAGAGAACTGCTTATCTTATGTTTAGGGAAACAATTATAAAAAGGTTCAAGCAATGAAAACAAATCTCGCAGTGAGTTTAGTAGAAGAATTGTGGTTTTTTAATGATTGTTACTTTATTTGCATAATTTTTTTTAAATCTCAGCATAAACATATTCCTTTGAATATATGATTTCCATATAATGTATAAAAGATAATACTTTGTTGAAATAGAAAAACAGATTTTACAAATGAAATTGCTAGGTTTTAATTTCAGAGAATATATTTCGATTTTTAACAGAAGAAAATTCAATTTGTAATCAAACATCAGTTAGAAAACTTACTGGGATTTCATATTAAATTAAATTTTGAAGATATTCCTTACCTTCATGTTGAAATTAGAATTATCTTAAAATTTTAGTAAGTTCATAAATTGTGTTAAATTTAATATAAATTTTCTTAAAAGCTGAACCAGTTTAATCATTTATTTATTCTTATTTTGAAAATGAAAGTCAGTGGGTATTTTCCAAAAGTGAATCAAGAAATGATTAGCCCTCAAAGTTAAGCAACTATATTTTGTCTATTTTACCTTGCCTATTTATGTTATAATGTTATTAATTTAAATATAAATGTAATAATTATCTAAATGCAATATCAATATTTAATAAATAAAAGCGACATAAAATAGATTTCAGTGTGTTTTTATTCTCTCTGTTAAAGCTCCTTTTAAAATATTTATTTTAGCTACATTTTTATGCGTATGTTTATGTAATATCAAATTAAGCTGATTTTTACTCTAAAAATAATCTAGGAAAATCTCTGATGCGAAAAAAAAAATAATAGAAAGAAACGAATTATTCAAATTTTCTTCCATCATCTGCAAGCCCTTTTTCGAAATATTGTCAAGTGAAAATGGATCAAACAGATGCAATCGTCAAAATTTATTACTTGCCAATGACAAGTTTCGGAGTAATTCTCATACGCTTATTTCATAGCGTCTGTTCGTGTCTGAAATATTGCTCCGACAGTATTAGCATTCATCCAACATAATTATCTGCGCATTACTTACGCTTATTTCATAGCGTCTGTTAATGTCTGAAATACTGCTCCGATAATATTAGCATTCAACCAACAAAATTATCTGCGCATTACTTATTAGTTAACAATTTAAAAAAAACATTTGACTTCAGTTAAAACGGAAAAATATTTCTCTTATATTCCATACTTGAAGTTTTTAAAAAAGTAAATTTATTTGTTGATAATTCCTGTGACCTAAAAAATTTGACAAAAATTGAAACTAAGCAGCAACAAAACACATTACTAGAAGAAGTCATTTAGAAAATTTGCGACTTGGAAGTAAAGAATGAACTGCATACCATCTGTGGAGAATCGTTTTTATGTGGTCCTGAGAAAGACCAAACACAAGTGGAGACCGTTTCAATTAATTTCGACAAATGAAAAAGGATGGTCATTGCGGATCAATAACAGTTGAAAAAGATTGTCATAAATAACGGATTCGGTAGCTGAAATCTGCTTGTTATTTTTTCAATATTTTTTGATTCGTAGTTGCAAATTTCAAGTCAGTTACTTTATTTTATTTTTAGCATATTTGCTGTTTCTAATACTTTCGGCTATAAAATATTGCATCAAATTTTGCGTCTATTCACAAAATAGGAGACAACTTCATTGATTTCTTAAAATAGCATATCTTGTATAAGAGTAAATTGTTCGTTCTATATTTTTTTGAAAGAAACTGTTATTTATAATAATTGATCGTTTTCTCTCTACAGCTGCAAGGCATGACCTACGAATATTATCTATGATTTGTATAGAATATTATACTTCATTGTTATTTAATTTATTTGTATTTAATTTATTATTTATTCGTAATTATTTGTATTTAATTACTCGTAATATCTATGCTTACTCAACTTGTATGATTTTACTTGACATATGGTCCTTGCCAAGATTATATTATTAATGATCAAAATAGAAAGATATAAATACAAACTAATTGAAGTTTTAACTGTGATAGAGGTAAAAATACAATAATATTTACAAAAACGAATGAAAAAGAACGAGTAGGAATAAGAATCTGAAGGATGATGTCATAAGAGGCATCCATCGATGCAGATTCAAAATTGGAAGAAATAATGACTTTAAGGTCTAAATTTGAATTTTCCTCTGAGGCCTGAACCTATTCCGGAAAAAATTTGAAAGGCAAATATTTATCCACATAGGTTCAGACCTCAGAGGAAAATTCAAATTTAGACCTTAAAGCCCTTTCTCCTCGACAGAAAACCTATTCTAATTTTGAATCTGCATGGATGGAGGGCTCTGATGACATCATCCATCAGATTCTTCTTCCTCCTCGTTATTTTTCATTCGTTTTTTGTTAATATTATTGCATTTTTACTTCTATCATAATTAAAACTTCCCTTAATTTGTAATTATATCTTTATACTTCCCAATTTTTTCCTGGATCATGCTGCACTTGTGGGCACCAGATAAATTGCTTCTATTATTGTTGTTTTGTCTTTCTTAGATACTTTTTATAACTTTTCTATCAAAATAGAAAACTATTAATACAATATTGAATGCGAAGGTATTTGCGAATAATTTAGCATCCTTCACTCAATTAGTCACTAGAAGAATCGCCAGCAGAATGCGTCCTTTTCTTATACGGCACAAATCAAGAATACAATCTGGATATAGAAAGCAGACGGAGTTCCAGACGCTTACAATGATCACATGGTAAAATGTTTCGTTTGGGGAATTTATTGTCTCGTATTGAGCGAGATTTGTACACCTAAGAATATATCACTTGCTATGCTACGAACACATCCTGAAATATGGGCAACGAAAATTGGCTCCTTTTCTAAGCTTAGTTTTATTCTTGAATAAGCCAGTGAATTGTGTTTCACACGCTATGATTTTATGATTTTTCAGATTGATTTCTATTCTTAGATCGAAAATATCTTTCTTAAAAGAAGTTACTATCTTAGCGACGAAAATCAAAAGATTGATCCTACCGCATATATACCAAGATTCCCACCAAGGTACAGGCGCAAACAATACATCAGTGCTTTACAAGGATTTTATTCTGACGAATAACTTGCCGAACAGTATTGTGGGTTTAGATATTGAAAATCCAATTTCAGAGTATACTAAATCAAATGAAAGATTTTATTCTGACGAATAACTTCTAAAATAATATTATTGTATTAGATATAGAAAAATCTTTCTTTGACCTTACTAAACCTAAAAAAACATTTATTTAGCGGATCAAGTCTAATGGATTTATGAAAATACTAGATATGATAATTTTAGTAGTATGGTAACATTTTTTATAAAGAATACTGTAATTATTACTTAACTTTAGAAACTAATTGAGTATACTAATTTTTGCAACACATTGAGAATATTTTCCCACAGATATAGAACATGGAAGACAAACTGAAAATATGGTGAACATATTATCATTTCCCCTGTTCCAAAAGTTAAAAAAATAATTAATCATCTAAGAAAGTAGTTAGATACTTTTAGAAACAAAATGTGCTTTTTGGGCGATATAAATTTGCTATCCAGACAAAACTTTCAAAAAAGATTACAACATATACTTTAAAAATTAGAAATCATTGTTGTCTTGTAGACTTATATAAATATCTGAAGTAAATCTATTTTAGAAACAGTGAATTCATAACAATCTTCTCCCACATTTTAAATTAATAAAGTTTCTACGAATTAAGACTTGTGGGACATTTACTGCTTCATTATCTTGACATGAAAACAAAACACAGTAGAAATTTCAAATGAGATCTGGATACCTTAGCATTGATTGATTCATTCGGAAAGAAAATAGTTTTAGTCAGGATTAATTACGAGATTCATTGACAAGTAGCTTGCAAATCCCTGTATTAGCCAAACAGTCTGGCTTCAGCAGACTACCCTCCAGACGTTTACAACAGACATGTGATCAAATGGTTTACCCTCGAAATTAATCTGTCTCGTTGTGAACGAAATACACGAATCTTCACCTTCAAATGGATCGAATCGTTGAATTGATTTGTCAAACATTTGGTGTTCACTTGCTAAATAATGTTTTTCTTAAGTTGATGTCCCAAAATTAGTGCTGTTAGTAATAAATTTAGTTCGAAATGCTGATAAGCTTCCCCTAACTATTTCAAGCAATCATCAAAAAATAATTTCTTTAAATGAATCAACTGTTATAAATTTAGTTTGTTCGTGAAGTAGTCATATTTTTAAATGTTTCTCCGATTTTTGCTAATTCAAAGTGCGTTATTTGGTTCTTACATACCACATAAGAAACAATATTTTGCATAACATACCATACCATACCATACCATACCATACCATACCATAACATAACATAACATAACATAACATAACATAACATAACATAACATAACATAACATAACATAACATAACATAACATAACATAACATAACATTAACTTGTTGAGCTAAGATCAACGATAGCATTATCTTTTCTACGGGTAATACATATCGAACTATTAGGCCATGAATATCTTTAAACTTCTTCTTACGGGTAGCTCAAATACTGTACCTGTAGAGACCTTCTCTTCGTATGACCTGGTACAACAATTGCAGCACAAAATGATTGGATTTTCATTTCTCTTGTGTTGCTGATTTATGGGATACTTGCATCATGAAGAAAGTTCTATTTCCTTGTCCTACTGTCACAGCATATATATTACTAGTTAATATACTCGGCGTTGCTCGGGATAAAAGTATTTTGAATTCTAAGTACTTATAATATTTTAAGCTGGATAAAACAGTTTTTCGCAGCAGCATCTTTCGGTTTTCTCCGGCCTTTGAACCATCTGGTACGAATCTAACACTCCTTGATGGTCCATTTTTACTTCCTCATCATTGCCACGGGGATAACAGAAGCTTCTTCGCATCGTGGATTTTATTACCATTAGCCGAAATACCACTGTCTTCTTTTTTGTTTGTGTGCCTCATCGGAAAAACACCGCAGAGTGTTCCTTCTATTTCTCCTTAGGTTCTCTCCTTTCAATAGTAATTAGACTCAATAACCTTGAACGAATTTACACGCTCAGTGGGATCATTTAAAAATTTCCAAAATGAAATAATGACTTACAAAATGAATTCGCATAGAGAGAGTAAATAACTAAAGTCATTGAATTACTGTTCAAACAAATTGAAAGATGTACACTCTACGAAATAAAAGCGAAAGCAAGGGTTCTGCCTTTTTGTAAATATTCAATATATTTTTATCATAACTTTAACAGTGACAAAAACATGGGAATGAAGGATTTGATAAAACAATAGTTCGGTTTGAATTTAATTATAATAATAGAAACAGATTGTAAAGTTAATAGATTGTAAAGCTAACAGATTGATAGTTAAACAGATTGTGTTTGAAATGAATTTCGAAATGTTTTTTTTTAATTGGAGGGCAATAACGTATGTCATTTAAATTCAGATTAGTAAAAAAAGAAATCTGCTCTGTATGATTGTATATAAATCGTCTTCGTGCAATATATATTTAGGAAGTTATCGGCGATTAACTGAGAAACAAACGCCGAAATTTGGCTTAATATTTTTGTTATTTAACTAAATATTTTAATAAGAAATAATTTTTGAAAATTGAAAAAAGGCACAATTGATCTAGAAATAGACCCAGAAGGACATGCGCCAATTTAATCTCTATACTATTTATCGTTCAGAAAGACTTCTTGTGACAGATAGACCGGTAAAACAACTTTTTTTTCTTTCTAGTTCGTCTCCCTTCGATAGGAACCGGACCTTGAAAGACTTAACACACTCATAACGATCCTTAAAATATTTTTGAAAATTAAACAAAACATCTCATAGAAAGAGAAGAAAGAAAACATCTCCAATTGCATAGTAATTGGATTTCTGTGCAAGGAAGTCGGAACCCTAAATCCGTTAACCTTAACCCTGTTGCTTAGATTTACCTTTTTTCTAAATCTGTTACAGATTCATGTTTGAAATTTTTTATACAAGTAAAGTACACCTTTCCCATTATACTGAAATTAGCTTTTGGTTAATTTTCAATTTTTTATGAATTTACAAAATATTTAATTAGACATAGTGACATTTTGCCCTATTTTGACACAAACAAAATTGTAAAAAAATAAAGTTTTGAGTTTTTAAGAAAAGCCCATTTCAATATAATGAGAAAAGTGTACTTTACTTGTATAAAAAGTCTCAAATATGTATCTATAACTGATTTTGAGAAAAGGTACATCAAAATGGCCAATTTCACATGTTTTGTTTTGACACAAAAAAATTGTCAAATTTAAATTTTTGAATGTTATTTTAAGAAAATCAATTGCATATAATAAGAAAGATGTGCTTTACTTCTATAAAAAATTTCAAACATGAATCTATAACAGATTTTGAGAAAAAGGTAGAACGAAGTAGCAGGGTTAGGGTTAATGAACTTAGGGTCCCAACTCCCTTAAAAGACATAATACCGGAAATGAAAAGTCTGCCTTAGAAATAAAAATGTCCAAAGGAAGCAATATTTTCTTATATTAACTTTTAACATTGGCAAATTAACGTGAATAAAGTATTTGATAAACAGTAAATTCGCTTGAATTTAATTTTATAAGAATAGAAAGTATTGTTCGAAATTGCTTGAAAATTAAATTTGAAATTTCGATTTCAACTAGAGAAAAAATTGTACCACAATGGAATTAGTATCTCTAAAAAGATAATTCTTTGCTCTTTAATATAGTGTAACATAATTTTATTAGGGCAAATATTTCAGACGCTATTGCCGAAAAACTTCTATTAATTAGGCTTACAGAGGCTTAAATTTCGTTATTTAATTAAATATCTTGAGAACTAATAAATTCTGAAAGTTGATAATATCACAGTTCACCTAGAAATTCACCCAAGAATGTCGTGTGCAAATTTCATGTCGTTTTCACAGTTTTGGAGGAGTTCTTGTGACAGGCAGACAGACACATGTATTTTCTGTTTTATATTATAAATATTTTGATTCATTGTTAATTGGGAAGAAATGAGCTGTTAACAGTACATGACTACAAGCATTAGGAAGAGATTGCATCTTTTCTCTCAAGATGAGCTAACAAGGATGGAAATATTTTCTTGCTTCACCATTAAAAATCTTCGTCTGTAAACACTATTTAAGAACTATTTTAAATTTGAATCATTGGATAAACGGTTTCAGCTGTTTTTATCAAGAAGACACTATCATTTGAATCAGTATTTCGAAGATTAGCAACAAATTTGTTGATATAAATTTTTCTTGTGGTCATAATGACTGAAAATTTGAGGAAATTTCATTCCGATAACTTCTGTGTTATCTTGTTGATTATTGGTTATTTGAAAGGATTTGTCTACATAGGTTCACAAAACAGTGTTCAACAAGTTCTCGTGTGTGATTTTATCTGACATTAATACCTATTAATTCACATATATTTAAAATGAGCATTGTCTTCAGAATTTTATGATGAAATAATAACAGACATTCAATAGTAATTATGTAAGATAAGAAATTAAGTCTTTTTAAAGAGTCATTACTTAACTAAATGCGTCATAAATAGAGAATTTGTTGAAAAGGAATAAAGAAGCCCCAAGGTTATATTTCGGGTAGACGCCAAGTAAGCGAAAGAGACCTAAATAGTGGTCCATTTATTTTACTTTATAAAGCCAATTATGGATGAGGTCAAATGCAAAAGTATAATGCATCATAAGACATTTCTTATTGTTACGCCTATTTAAATCGTTATCATTAAAATATCATTATGAATAATTCGTAACACTGAAAAATTACATCAATTTTATTTAATTATTTTATTTGAAATTCACTTCATAATATAAAAAAATTAAATTCTCTCTACAGTTGGGAGCTTAATTAAAATTAAAAAAATATATTTATTTTAAACATTGTCGAATGTGTACAAATAATTTTAATATAAACTTCGAAATAGTTTTTTTAAGATTACGCAATTATAAAGAATAAATCAATTCTCTTTATTCTGAAGCTGTTTCAGAAACATTTACTGACTATCTTTCCTCAACCGATTCGACTTTCCGTTTGATATGTGAAGCACATTTATAAGAGAGGAAGTTGATTTTTTCTGCTTAAATGAGCTGCTTTCATAACAAAATTATCATGACTGCAGAATAGTATAAAAAGAAAAATGTTGCAAGTAAACAAAAGATCTTTCAACATTTTAGATATAAGCAGAATGAAAAAAGTAAATGCACTAAGTGCAGCTAATTTTGAGAGATCGAGATAAAATCATTTCTTTCCCTTTACTTTATACCGTGCATTGTTTAGTTTTGTTCATGATACGAATCGAGTTCTTTTCTCATCTTACAGGCATGCATTAAAATATTGTATTTTCTTTTTAAGCACATCGCTCATCTTATGTTCAAAATGGCTTTACAATAAATTTTATGAAAGTTCTTTTATAGTAAGCAATTCTAATAATTTCTTTCATATTCAGTTTAGAAACTTTATTTGAAACCTAGATGGAATAATAGGAATTTCAAGTGAATTGTCAACTTATGACCGCAGCTTTAATTTTCTTCTTGAAATACCAAATTTCAATGATATTTACCATACATATATTCATGCAACGAAATAAGCATACCTTATATATTTTCTGCTTTATAAATTAGTGTTCATAATTCCATTGGAAAATATCTGAAACTCATACGAAATTATTTCTTGAATAGTTTCTGAAAGTTAAGAAAATTAATTCTAATCTGAGCAATGATGCGTCTCTGCGACATGTACATGTTTCTTTTTTAAAATTAATTTGGTAACTGATTAATAAAAGCATGTCATTGTCATATTATTGATTAAGCTTAAAATTGTTTCCGAATAAATATGTTTTTCTTTAAAAACTGTTGAACTTTTGGAATTACGTAATTTTTTTATTCATTTTTTTAACATAACATTCTTTTCAGTTATTACTTTCACATTCGTTAGATGACTTTATACAGAATTATGCAACACAATTAAAAGTATTAGTGCTGAGTATTTTAATAATAATTTTAACAGAAGATAAAAAGTGTGATTCTATTAATTAAATATTTTTAACTCTTTCTTGTTATTTAATAAAATGAGATATTTACAGTCAGGAAAAAATAATATTGGACGATAACTCTTCTCCAGTTTCTAGGAAATATTTTCTCTTAACAATTGCAAACAATTGTGTTTGATAAATATATATAGAATATAGTGAGTATCGTGTTTAGCTTTTAATATGAAAGCGTACTTTAAAAGAATTTAAAGGAAAAATAAGTTCAATAGACTGAGAGAAATTGATTTAATAAAACAAAGTTATATCAGCAAACTCCACTTGCTTTGAAATATTCTTACATAACTGTGTTTAAATTTCCTGAAAAATGAAAAAAAAATATCTTTCCCAAGAAAATCAGAAAAAATTAGATTTATTTTGAGTGTTTCTTTTTTTCCTGTGGCTCTGGGTCCCTTTATTCATAAAAAAGAACTCCCAAGTCATGCAGAAATGATTTATTGCTTACAAATCACCGAAATATTCTGCTGACTAAAATGTAAAAGCAAATGAAAATAAGAATGCGAGAAGAAATATATTAAATGAAAGGATTAGCCATGAAAACAAGATTTTTTGCCTATCATTATACCCACAGTGCCATGCGATTCAATGTTCTTAGTCAGAACATGTTCTTCGTTTCGAAGAAATTCGATTTCAAAAATTATCATATTTTTGTAACTTTCTAACAATTTTCCTTATAAAATACCCGTTTAACGTATTCTAAATTGAAAACGCTGATCTACGAAATGGATTAAATCCAAAATAATGAGCATAAATTATTTATTGCTGCACTTAAAGTTCAATCACAATTTCTCTTGTAAAAAATATCATTGAAAAACTGTGAATATTCTGAATAGCTGATAGAACAAGTATTGAAATTCAGGTACAAAGAGATTTTCTCGTTCCTCCCTGCAACGCCATTATTGTTCCTGATTTTAATGGATTTTTTTTTTTCAATTTTTCTCTGCTGCGATTTTTTCCCGCCGTTTTTTCGCACTCGCCAAACAAAAACCTCATTTTGTGCTCCGTGAGTTTTATTAAGATGAAAATGATTAACTTTCCGCTTTTACAGATCGGAGAAAGAGATTGTTGCTATAATAATAATGGCAACAATAATAATATTTTCCCATTAGAGCTTCCAATTTCTGATGAGGTCGGGTAAATTTGAGAAGATTGTTATAAAATTTTCTTTGATGCATTAAAAAAATAAAGAAGCATAAAAGAGTAAGTGGTGCACAAATAAAAAACATTGTTTACTATTTAAATGCAATTTTTTCTTCATTTTGTCGGAAGGAGAGTAGGAAAGTTTTTGATGAAAAACCAATTAAAAGATATTGTATGAAAGAACCTGTTATTGATTTTAAGAGACTGCTTTTAACAAAGTAATGATAAACTTTGTAACTGAACACCTTAAGATATTTTGCGATAAATATTAGGTATTAATTATCGCATTGAGCTCAGATCCGAAATTATGGTATAGGTAACTTTCAATTATTAAACTGCATTGCAAATACTCTATTAACACTACTTTCAAGTGCGTGAGGGTTATTTAATTCCTATGAATGTGAAGTTAAAACAATTAGTTTTTCGTTGGATATTCGTGGTAAATCTTTTAAATGCAATCATAGAAAGTCTTCGAAATAAATATAACAAATTAAAATACAACATTTTCGATAACTGTGAGTCATTGAAATGAAGCTTTCCTGCCAATACTGCCAGGCATAAGCCAGTTTGACCATATGTCTTATGAGGTCCAGTGTTAGAGTGTAAATTACTCTTGGTTTGTCAAATATCAGCTTATTAAAATATGTATGCTTCACTACATTTCCTGTTTTGCAGGAAACATCAATGATTATTGTAATAAAATAACAAAACGCAACTAGTTTTTAAGTTACTTCCTAAGCTAATTATTGCTTTAGATAGAAGGAGTTAGTAATGCAATAAAATTTAGCTCTACAACTATGATAAAATTAAATTAACCCCTTCAGTCGGAATTAAGAAATAATGGAGTTAGAATTTTTTCCTTTGACGTACTGTGTACTACTGCAAAGATTAAAGCATAAATGAAATTTCAAGTCTGGAGATGAAAAATTAAAGAAGTTACCCCATGTCCGGCATCCGGACAATACCGGATATTTCAACTAAAAAAAGACACAAAATCACACAAATTTCACTTTAAAATGGTTGTCAAAGAGCAATAAAATATTGTAGAAGCCTTTTAAATGGTAAAAAAGGATTTAAAACAAGAAATTACTTGAAAAACAAAATTCACCACCGGGCTCCATTTTGGGTGGAACAATGATTTTCTCAATTTTTTTTGAAAAAAACTAAAAAAATGAAATGATTCCAAGCCCGAAACGGAAAATTCTTGCAAGGATTCCATTGATAAGAAAACAGAGAATCAAATTTAAAAAAACAGCGTGCAGTTTCGTCAATTATTGAATTAAAGGAGCAGTTCAAAGTTGATGTCCGGTATACCGGGTACCAGGTCTGAAGGGGTTAAACTAATTGAAGCTATTACCTATGATCAGGATGACGGTCAATTAATAGGCAATCTACTTCTTTCTTCAAATCTTTCATTATAAGATTAATTCTTTACAAACTCTACTAACCAAAAAATGTGTATGGGAAAATGAGCCTTGGTGTAAATTAAAATATGCATGGCAATCCTAAAGTGCACCCGTCCTCAGGTGCATGGTTTTCCATCTCATGCAATGGGTTTCCTTTTGTTTCAACAGTATCGTGCTTATCATTGCTTTATTGACTTAGTTGAATTTCAATAAAAGACCAAGATCAACTTCGGCCATACAATTCTGGAACACTGAAGTATCAGAAAAATTAGGTTGTGCCTAAGATATTTAGTAAGATAAATCACAACTAAATTATATTATGCACATTTTATAAGTTTCCATCAATGAAGTTCTATTAATTCTTTTGTTAATTTCAACATTTCATTGCATGGAAGATACGCAGTCCGCTCTATATATATCAAAACTTACATCCCTTATACAGGGTGAACGTAAATAAATTGGCCAATTCCATTGCTATATAATTTGCGAAATATTTATTCCTAAGCACCAGTTCAATTACAGTTTAGTACGTTTTGCATCGTAAATTTGCAGATACATGACTCTAGATATTTCATGTCAAAGTGTGCTTGCGAATATACTCTCGATTGTTAATCATTCCTTTTATATTCGTATAGTAATGGATATTTATAAGGGCTGAAAAAGGGAAATGCTTTCTATGGTTTCATGAAACTTATTCTGCTTTGCAAGTGCAGCCAAATTCGGTAGAGGATACCAGAAGAGTTCACTGATAAAGACAATAATTTCACTTGTGACTTACTACATTTACTTTCTGTGTATCACTATCTCATAATTATTTCGTCGCTTAACAAGTAACACCACCAATTTCAATTTTTTGAAATTTCAAAGAGGATGAAAAGAATCAATTTTTCTCAACCAATAACAAATATTTTTGATTTTTTTCACACATGGTTGGAACATGCGGTCTCGTGTTTATATCAGATGTTAACAATTCAGATATATACATTATTTTTTGCGAAAAATTGAGTATTTTCTTCCTCTTTGAAATATCAAATAATTGAGATATGTTCTGTTACATCTTTTTATAGAAGTTGTATTGGGTTTTTTTTTTGCTCTGGCTTTTTCAATAAAGTGTCACGCATATCCAACCAACTGACAGGAAGCCGTCCTGGCTCCGAGTTCGGGGGTACGCTGTGGTGTTACGTACTCATAACTATGCAAAATAAACTATTATTTCACTATATATATTATACGATGCCTCTTATATTTTCAACCTATATATAGAACATCTCAGCGAAAATTAGTTGTTTGCAAATTAGTAACAATGGATAAAATCGAAAAAGGAATATTTTTATAATACCCACAGAAATTAAGTTTGTTTAATTTCATGGTATCTATTTGAGTCACAGATTTGGAATATTTTATCAGAATATTAAATAACAGACACGCAGATTCATTTGAAATAAGAGAGCAATTTTTTCGTTTGACTTTGTGAGCTTCTAAAGCAAAACGTTGCGTTTTAAATTCATTTTTTTATAAAAAAAAATTAGAGATTAATGCGGATATCTAAAAATGATTTTAAGCCAATTCTAGCCCAAATAGGCATCGAGTGAACAACTGGAAGTTACATCAAACATCCCAAACGTCTTCTTCGACTGTCTTTTATTAAACGAGTCTAGAGACGGATTCTTGTTGACATCTCAAGCTATACGTTATCACTCCTACCGCAAATTCCGCACTCGGAATGGGTAGTAGAAACCGTGTAATCCGATTGCCATCGAAATCGGCTTATCTGATTAAGTCGAAGCTGGAAGATCTAGATAATCCACCCTCGAGGAAAAGTCAACCCCAAGTACACAAGAATTACTCAAGATGCTCCAAGAGAAGGACTGATTAACGTTCGGCCAGATTGGATGTAATGATGACATGTACGTGTTTCTCACGCACTTCAAGTATCGCAGGAGATGAAGCAGGGATAGCTGTAAGTAAGCAAACCATGCTGTTTTATATCGTTGACACTACATGTATTCTTGAAAAATGCTGAAAAAACTGTTATGAAAACCCTGTAAATATTTCAAAAAACAATTAACTGAAATATCGATAAAGAAAAGGCATTACTATATCATCTATGAATTTCCATTTTAAGTAGAAAATAAATTCCTGAGATTCTCCTCATGGCTGTTTTATTTTTATATTATTATGCTTAAATTTGTTACTTCCGTTAATATAATCTTATTGTCAAAGAGTAAAATGTTTAAACATTAATTTGACTTGCCTCTAAAGTTCTGCTTGCATAGATTTATCAGGAAATAAAAGAAGGATTAGACATCTGATCTTGTTTCCTGTTTGTAGAGCTAAGATCAATTTCTGAGAAAGTAACAATATTTAGTATAAAATAAATACAATTTACGACTCAAATATGCATTCATTTTTATTAACATCCTTGCAAATAGCGTCCTTAAGAATATCGTTAAATATAAAGTGCTATAAAAGTGTTATCAAGTTATTAAAATTGTTATCAAGTTAATACAATTGTTATCAAGTTAATAAAATTGTTATCAAGTTAATAAAATTGTTATCAAGTTAATAATATTGTTATCAAGTCAATAAAATTGTTATCAAGT
>BGPR01000074.1:412717-453553 GCA_013235015.1 Araneus ventricosus
AATTGTTATCAAGTTAATAAAATTGTTATCAAGTTAATAAAATTGTTATCAAGTTAATAATATTGTTATCAAGTCAATAAAATTGTTATCAAGTATTGAATTATATAAACAATTATTAATATTCATATTCATTATCTGAGAATAGCTGTTTTCGAAGACTAGCAAGTTTATTCTAATAATACAGCATCTCATTTATTTTTTATAATAATTAATATCTCTTATGTAAAAAATATCATAATTAAATACACTTTGTTTGAAACTATGTGTACTTGTCCGTACATTTTCGAACGGGATTAAAAATAGTTTCTAGTTGATTATCTTAAAGCAATTCCAGAGATACAGTAAATATTTTTGAATAAGAGGAAAAAAAGAGCTAAATCAATTTCTACTAACTAGCTAGCTGAATCCATAAAATTTTTCTGAAAACAAACTGCAGAAATGCATTTTAAATAAATCATAAAAGCTACAGAGATCATTTTATAAATCAGTGGTAACTTTCTTGATGCTGAATATTTAAAAGTTTACGGATATTTACTCATTTTCCAATTGTTTATCTCTCCCTTATAACCAACTACTGTTGATTAAATTTTAATTTCATCCCTTTTAATTAGATATATTCGATGCAATATTTTATAAAAAGTTACCTTTATTCAATAAAGTAACTAAGATTCAAAAATATATTCTGTTAATATTACTTTATCTTACTTTTAAAACAAATCAGCAATTGTAACGGCGAGTATATTTAAACTTGATATATTAGGTATAACGGAGCAAGCAGATTTGCAGTAGCGACTCCTATATTTAGCGTTCTTCTCAAATGTTTTCATTTTATATTTAATCTTCCGGTTCAAAATTGATCGTAAGTGTAAGCTATTGGAAACAAAATTTACATATCTTTGTTTCTGTTGTCCATCTATCCCGCTGTAAACATTTGGAGAGAAAATGAAAGCAGGAATATAAATATATTTTTTATTCATTTTATAAATATATGTACATTTTACAAATAAAAATTCTCCATATTCAAAATTTATAACATTATGAGAGGGCATTTATTGGAATTTCCACATTTATTCAACATTTGCTACGTATTAACGTCGTAATAAATTTGAAAATTCAGTCTGAAGCAAAAAATATATCTACAACTAAAAATAAAATAAATTATCTAGGAAATAAAATTTAAATGAGAAAAAAGCTATAAGTCTGTTACTTTTCCAACTGTTTTTCTTGTGGATTAAGACAATTTTTATCATAATCTATATTGCATTATTATTCTACAAGTCAGATCACACCAGTTAAATATTAAATCCGTTTCTCCTTCTATTATAAGATAAAGGGTTTCGATTTCCAATCAAGAAAATTACAGATTAAGAAAAGCAAATAAAAATATGGAGTGATTATGGTAATAAAATTGGATTCTATAATAACTTTTTGACTTAATCTCTCAGATTCATCAACTGTTAATCCTTAAATCCGTTTAAAGTGTTTCTAAAATTTTAGCAGAGAATTCCTTACTTTCATATGAATACAAATATTTTTCAAGCATATTTTTTATGATTTCATTTAAAGCATTAAAATGAATTTCTGCAAAAATGGCATAACATGCATTACATTTCCTATTACGTACAATATCAAACATATTCAGTCTGAAAGAACATCATAATCAATTCTTATAACATTTGGCTGTATAATAATCAATTCGATTCATCTGTGTTTAGTTTAGTTTAGTTTAGTTTAGTTATATTAACGTCCCGTTTTGAAACAACACGAGGGCTATTTTGGGACGGACCTCGGGACTACCAACGGGTGGACGTTTGACCACTACGTATGATTTAGCGTGCAACAGGCCCCATACACGGCGGAACTTCGGTGGAATTGGACCTGGAACCCTCCGGCCCCAAAGCCGAGACCTTACCACTAGGCCACCGCGGTCTTCGACTCATCTGTGAGTTAAAGACAAACAAATGAAGCGCAGCAATGTATTCCGCGATTGGTCAGTTAAGTTCGTCTACTTGTTAATTTATTGCTGAAAGATACATGCATCATCAACTTCCACACTAGAAAATACTTAGAAATGCTGAAAAACCATATAGAATTCACACAAAGACATAGCGAGTTCAAAGTATAATTGCATAAATGTTTCAGTTTATGCAACGAGCATTTGTGAATGCATCACGATGACGATACAAAAGCTAAATAAATTACCCATTAAAATTTAAAAACTTGTCACATTCATTCATGAATATTATTTTTTCAATAGGAGCAAAAAAATATTTTTGAGGAGCAAAAGCATTTTTTTCGTTTTACTAAATTTAAAGAACATGCAAAAATCATTTGTGAGTCAATTAATAAAGGATTTCGGAGTCAATGAATAAATATTTCAGAAGTTTCATTCAGATCGCCTAACACTTTCATTTAAGCAGATATATGAGGGTTTAATTTTGAAAATCAGAGATTTCCAAGACGAAAATGACAATTTTATCTGAATGTGAATCTTGTAAGGATTTCTTTCTTCTCAGGATATTTTTTCTCGAATTTTTGCTATTTTTGTGTTTCGCCACACCAAACAAGTTATCCATTCTAAATATATTATCCATGTGTTTTTCTTTCCTGAACGATGATTAACATCACAAAGAAAGTGTTTGTGATGTGGTAATATTGTATAATAAGACTATTGAAGACTAATCATTTGATATCAGTTAAAACACTCATATCAAACTAGTAGGTAAAAGTCCATAACTTAATAATATACGGATATCTTGTGCACAGTTGAGATCAATACAAAAGATTAACATTTTAAATATCATCAAACTCTCTGATTTAGTAAGTTATCATTCTTTTGCATAGAAATTATTATAAATACTAAAGCACTCCTTGTGTTTGAAAGCGATATAGTTTTTCACAGAAAATTTTCTTATATCCTCTATTATTTGCTAGATATTTTATTTAAAGATTATAAAAAAGATTTTCATCATAGACATATGTATACAGCTAATTGCCATGACCAGGGCATTTAAAGTTAGTAATTAGAATTAACAAAGCATAGCACGATATAGTAGAAATTTTATTGCATACTAAGTAAAAAGATCTGGTGTATGTAGAGGTTGAATTTTGTGACGATCACAACACTTTACATTTGTGTACTTAGCAAAAAAGGAAGTTAACCATTTTAATAAATAAAAATATGTGATGACGGAAAAGATTTAAATCCAGACTTTAATAAACTCTTTCCAACCATTAGGAAAGTAAATCCACGGATATTATAGGAACTTGATATCAAGGACAAAAGTTTTTGTCAATATTATTTCAGATTAAATAAAAAGATCTGGTGAATCTGAATGTAGAGGTTGAATTTTGTGACAATCACTTAGCAAAAAGGAAATTAACCATTTTAATAAATAGAAATATGTGAATGACGGAAAAGATTTAAATCAGACTTTAATAAACTCTTTCCAACCATTAGGAAAGTAAATCCACGGATATTATAGGAACTTGATATCAAGGACAAAAGTTTTTGTCAATATTATTTTAGATTAAATAAAAAGATCTGGTGAAGCTGAATGTAGAGGTTGAATTTTGTGACAATCACTTAACAAAAAGGAAATTAACCATTTTAATAAATAAAAATATGTGAATGACGGAAAAGATTTAAATCAGACTTTAATGAACTCTTTCCAACCATTAGGAAAGTAAATCCACGGATATTATAGGAACTTGATATCAAGGACAAAAGTTTTTGTCAATATTATTTTAGATTAAATAAAAAGATCTGGTGAAGCTGAATGTAGAGGTTGAATTTTGTAACAATCACTTAACAAAAAGGAAATTAACCATTTTAATAAATAAAAATATGTGAATGACGGAAAAGATTTAAATCAGACTTTAATAAACTCTTTCCAACCATTAGGAAAGTAAATCCGCGGATGTTATAGGAACTTGATATCAAGGACAAAAGTTTTTGTCCATATTATTTCAGATTAAATAAAAAGATTTGGTGAATCTGAATGTAGAGGTTGAATTTTGTGACAATCACTTAGCAAAAAGGAAATTAACCATTTTAATAAATAAAAATATGTGAATGACGGAAATTATTTAAATCAGACTTTAATAAACTCTTTCCAGACATTAGGAAAGTAAAGATTATAGGAACTTGATATCAAGGACAAAAGCTTTTGCCAATATTATTTCACATTAAGTAAAAAGATCTGGTGAATCTGAATGTAGAGGTTGAATTTTGTGACAATCACAACACTCAACATTGATGTACTTAGCGAAAACGAAGTTAACCATTTTAATAAATAAAAATATGTGAATGACGGAAAAGATTTAAATCAGACTTTAATAAACTCTTTCCAGCCATTAGGAAAGTAAATTCACGGAGATTATAGGAACTTGATATTAAGGACAAAAGTTTTTGCCAATATTATTTCAGATTAAGTAAAGAGAGACGGTGAATGCAACTCTCTCAAATTTCCTTTTGTGCTTTTATCGTTCACTTTGTTCTGGGGAAGCGACTTAATTCGCCTTTTATCACACGTACGTGCCTCTTCTAAGGAATAAAAATGATTTATTATTCTTAGTTATGCACCCGGACCAACACTTCGTTTAATCTTCTAAGAAAATATTTGGTTCTCAACTTAATGGAGGTCGATTAGCGAGTTCCGCCCTTGCAAAATTAGCCTTCTCACTTACATAGAATAAATGCCTCACCAGTTTCTGTCTGCTAGATGATACAGTCGAATCAGCTAGGGTGTCAGGATCACGTGAAAGATGCGCTTACATTAAGGGAAATAATGTCTGTGTACACTAGAGTTATTTTCTATTGTTATAAAACGCTGATGTTTCTATTTGCCTAGTTCATCTTTAGAAGGTAAAAGGGCTTTTTTCTATCTGAACTTCGAAAAGAGGTAAATAAATTTGGATCGAAAATAACCTCGTTTCGTTCTGCCTGATACGAGAGTGGAGAGTAAGTTTTATATGCTCGTAGATAATTGAATTGATTTTTATGGCCCTTTTGTTATCTATAACTGCAACGGAATCTAATTCATTTATTCGAGAAAAATATGAGCAAGAGAAGAGGCTCTTCTAATGTTTTCAAATAAACATATTGCTTTAAGGGGAGCAGCTACCTTGCAGGCTTTTTACTAATGAGTTGAAAATAATTTCGTTATGGTAATTGAATTGATTATTTATTCTTATCAATTGCGTCGACTACAGATAACTGTGGAGTGATTTCAGATATTTCAACTTAATTTAAAATGGTAAGATTGTAATGAAATTCTGCACGGTTGAAAATAAGCAATTTAAGATGTTTTTATTGTTTTATTTTTAAATTAGTTCTCAAATTCTGTAAGCAGTTCGTGGCAAATAGTTTATTATTTTTTTAATCTTGATTTATTAGAGTTAATACTATTAAATTGATTTGGTAATATAATTTCAGCCGTTGAAGTAATCAGCTGTTAAAAGAATAATTGTTGGGATGTAACGAACTGGCCAAATCAATACAAATAACGTCTGTTAATTATTACACAAAAATAAGCTGACTTATATATTGCATGAAATGTGAGAGAATTTTCAATGATAGCAGTTTTTTTGTGTGTGTGATTAGGGATCTTAGGGAAGGCAAAATCTTTTTCCTCATGCTTCACATGTTTTTACAAATTTGTATCATATTCTCACAAACACCTGAACTAACATTTAGGTTAGGCTTTATCAAAAAATTATTCGTTATAGTTAGTGAATCGAATCTTTAATTTTTACAGATACATCAATACTCTAATCGATACATATATACATACAAACTGTTTAATGATTTCAAATATTTTTTTCTTAATTTGAAATTAGAAAAAGATTTAAAAAATGCCACAAACTCTGCATTATACTATTTATTGATTACACATAATATTTTATGATTGATTTTATCTTTTTCTTAGTTCTGAAATTTTATAAATATTTCCTGACGACTTAAGTCCATCATCATTTTCTTAAACTAGATTTATTAAGTTTAAAGTTCTTAAATTGATTAGCTACTATAATCTTAACTTTAATAATCAGCTATCAAAAGAATGATTGCTGGAATAATATGAAGGGATCAAATCTATTCAACTGACGCCTGAAATATTTTGCATAAATGTATTTATGTATATTCTCTGCTTATTGTAAGCGAAAATTGAATGTTTTAACTCTCTGACCACTGAGGATTCTCAACATCTGAATACAGTTGTATGCGGAGGTTTGTTTACTAATGAATAGGTGAAATAGATTCCTCCACCCCCTTTCCCCTTCTCTCCTCCCTACGGGTAGTGGAAAATGTCAATGGAAGGCCTTTCATCTCTTATCTCTATCCCAAGCCCAACTGCCTTCTCCCCGCTTTCGGAACAGAAACCGGACGAAATCCGCCCCACTAGTATAGAAGTTGCATGGCCGGTTACGGCCGGCTTAGGAGACAGAGGGTTAAAAATTTCAATATTTATACACTATGATTTGAAATCCAGCTTACAAACCGTTCTGGAAGCAATGAATAACGAATACAAGCCAATATAAAAGAGATGAAATTGGGTGAAAAAAGGGCAATTTTAAGCACTCTTGTAGTTGAATTTCATTGCCAATCACTGTATGTATATTGAGAGGATGCAGAAAAATCTTAATTGGCACTGCAACTGCCTGTAAAGTGTGCACTTTTTAGTATCTTTGAAAGGGTTTTTCATTCCATAGGCCACCTCTGTGAAGCCTGCATAACTGTGAATGATGAGGCTTTTGAGCAATTACTCTGAAACGGAACGTAATAAAAATTATTTATCCGTTATTGGCATGTCATTTCCTACAAATTCGATCATCATCCGTCTCAACCAGGTAGATCACCTAGTCGTAAGTCTGTGTGATGATGACTTGATTTTGTATTTTCTACCTTATTAAACAGTTTGTAAACTGAATACTGAATCATCATAAGTTTGTATAGTGAAGGAAAAATATTTTTTAACGCGACTTAAAAAAATATTGTTTCAGACATTCATAAGTTTTGGAATTACCTTTTAAGCTTGTTTGGTATATATTACTTCAAAAATAAAATTTTGCACTTGCTTGAGAACATATGCAAGCTCATTACTAGCTACATTCAAATAACTACACTGTTTTAAGCAATTCCCATTTAAGTATTTTATTTAAAAAATGGGAGAAATTTCTTTATGGTAAATGAAATTGATTTATTTCATTTATGGAGAAAGTGGAAAAAAATTATTGATTATGGAGAAAGATTTATTCATGAATGGAGAAAGTTAATGATGCAAAATAAGTATCTATACTTATTATTTTAAACTGTTAATTTTCTTTATAATGATCTTCCTTCTCATCAAAATGGCAGACATGTTATAATAAATGAGAAAAAGTTTCCAGACATTTTAATTTGACATCTTCAAAGCTACAAGACACATATAAGTCTACGCTGCATGAAACAATGGAAAGACTTAAAATCTTAATCTTTCTCTAGATCTATCTATAGAAAATCTTCTTAATTATAATAACCTTAATATCTTATAATTATTTTAATATCGTATCTTAATTTACATTTTATATAGATCTATCTATAGAAAATATAAATCTTATATATAGAAAAGGTGCTCTTAATATTATTAAAAATGTTATTTTAATTTATTACCAATAAAATGTTAATTTTTTACTAATTAAAAAAGTTAATCATTTATTTAGTCCGTGTGCATTTATTAAGTCGACTCGAACCAAATAAATGTACAACAGCTATTGGTTTTCATGTACCTTTGAGATTATTCTTAGTGAATTAACGTTTAACAAGAAAATTTCCATCCCTTACTACTCTTTCATTTATTGAATAAAAAGCATTCAGAAACGAAATTTTATTTTAAGGAGGTGAACAGGCCGTTATCTCGCATTTTAAACCGAACCTCTGCTTTCCTCTTTCTTCTAAATAAAGCACGACAAAATATTTCCTATGTCAATTTATCCAATGCCCGTGTTCAAAAATTAAATTACTGGAGACAGAGAAAGAAGAAAATAACTGTGTCCAAAGAAATAACCAGTCGGGTCAGAGGAGCATAAAAACTCCGCTGCTGCACTTCTCAGGAAATTAAGTTTCCAATTCCGCTGGATTCCAACTTTGTGAACCAGTTAAACCCCATCCATCAAAGAGAAGCGGGACAAGATATGAAGTTAGTTTTCTTCCGTAAACCTATTTTTCAAGTAATGCGATTTTAACTTAAAAAGAAATGAGGAGAAAAAAATGTTCGCAGTGCAGTAGAGAGAAACAGGGAGAAAAAAATGTAAAAATGTGCAGAGCTTAATGTTAGGTAAGGTGCATTTAAATTCGATCGAAACATTGAAATCGGAGCATTTTTCAAATGCGCTGACTGATTCTGAAACTGAAGTTTTTCTTCAAGACAGGGAGAAAAACGCGTCGGTTTCGTGAAGTTTATTTTATTGGATGTCTGGAAAACCGGATATAGAAACTAAGATTTCGCGCAAATTGCTTACAGGTATTTAATTACTGGAATAAAACGGTTTTTATCATGGGAAAAAGAAATATAAAATATGTGTAAGCTTTAATGCTGAATAGATAAATTCGTGACTAATTCTCATTAGTCTTAAAATGTAATATTTTATAATTTAATGAGAAAAACTCACAAATATAAACATTTGATAAGTAAATGAGATAATAAAAAATATGTTTTGCAATATTTTGTTCTCTTTTACATAGAAACCGAAAACATATATAAAAATCTGCTCACAGACTAATTATATACAAAATGTTTTTACTTAAAAAACATCTTTATTCGTCATTAGGAACTGAACCTTCACAAGTAATTGAAATATGCTCAATATTTAAATATTTGTGCAAATGATTCTAATATTACTGAGGGAATTCTTGTTTTAAGAGGGAATAAAGAGTAATTGCCTTTTCGCTATTTGATCAAGATTCAAATTTATCAAAATATCTTCTAACTTCTACACATTCCCTACGTATATTGACTGATTGTCAAATTTAAGTATTAAAAAGTTATGAAGTCGAATGAAATAAATTTAACTCAATTTCATACCTCAGCTTCAAAGTTATTTTGTAATATTTGTTTCTCGAGTATGATTTAAATTTTTAGTTAATTCTCAAAGAATGCAAATTATAAGTCTTACTTAATTGAATTTATGAAAAACATTTTTCACCGGCTTTAAATAATGGAATATACCAAATAAATGACATTTCTTCTCCGTTAAACATGCAAACTAAATAATATTTTAATTGATTTCCTTATAAGGCGAATATTCACAATGGTTAAAATGAAAAATATAATCAATCCAAGTTCCAGCTATATGCATTATTTTTCAAATAAATGCTGAAACATTTATAAAAGTGATTTTGAAAATTATATATATAAAGAATATTTATATAAAACTTTCGGCGCCTAATTTTTATGGCAACCATTTAAAAAATGACGGACAGAGTGTATTTATATTAATATTTATTTTATAAATACATAAAGTAAGACATTACGCAGTTACAGAAGGTTTAAAACTCAATGATGAAACCTTGATGGTTTGACGTAGAGTGATCAACCTTTTAGTTTAAAGCTTAAAGCGACGTGTTTGACAAATTCCTTTGGTGATTGAAATGCAAATGGTACACATTTGCGCTGTTGACTGAACCTATTAAGGATTCTGTGTTTACCAAGTATTCACTACAGTATTGGCCAATTCTGAGAGAAATATTAGCATTGAAAACTTCATTTAAAAATACTAATGGAAAGAAATTCATATCAAAAAGTTTGTTTGAAAAGGTGCAGCTATTTTTCTTTTTTTTTTTGCTTTCAAATACTGGGAAACACTTTTCCTGTAGTATATAAAATTAATTAAATCTTATTTAAACTATAATGTATGAACTTCCTATAATTATACTAGCATAAATATCGGAATTATTGGAGAAAAAATAATTCCGTGGTTTTTTATTAGAGGAAAAGGTGTAAATATGGGCCCCCTCTTTTGTTTTTGACTTAAAATTACTTTCATTTTGAAAAATTCTGAATTTTTGACCTTCATTGACAACTATTACAAGTTGTTACTAAATGATAGGAGGCAAAACAATGATTAATACCAATTATTTCAATTCGAAAACGAAGATTTACAAAAAGCTTTAAAAAAGCATCAGAAAAAATGGGGTGCAAATATGGGCCCTCTCCAAAAGAGTCACAAAAAATTATTTGAAATGTTTTAAACTGGATAAACAATACAAAATAGTATATAATTTATTTATTACAGAAAAAAAATATTTACAGAAATCGCAAAATAACTGGCTGTTTCAGCCCCGGCACAATCTAAGTGTGCCAACATTTGGCACATAACACATTTAACCCACACTTCCCCGCGAGTGTCTTCAGAGAACTTTCCATCACAAAAGATGCAATTTGCCTTCCTCGAGTCTGGTTTATCCCCATCGTTGATATCCACATTGATATCATCATCGCTGACCACAAGGGGAGGATCATAGTGGTCTGATGAGTCCGATGATGAATCGTATCGTTTCGTGGGTCGAATTTTCTTTTTTTGAAGGCCCTTGGTCTTCCCATCCCTGCCCCCTGGCCGGTTTCTTACCACGGGAACACTCAAGGACGTCTTCTTGGGAGCACTTTTCTCAAGAGACTTGGTCAACTGATCCTTGTATGGTGATCCAGTGATGAGGCTGGACCTTGTTGCTTTGCGTCCACGAGTAGTTCTTAATGTTGGGGACAGGAGATATGTCGAACGGAGAAACTGTATTTGAAGTTCCCGGGGAACATTTCGGTGTTTCAGCAGTCTCATCAATTGGCATTGAAAGGGTGCCCATATTTACACCAACCAAACCTAAGAAAGATGGCCGCTATCACATGTAACCAAAAAGCGTGAGTGACAAAAGGAGTGCTCTAAAAGTAGCTTAGGATCTCTGCTTTCCGGAAATCACTGTAAAATTATTTTAAACTAACCATAAGAACATGAAAAGAAAACGATTTCACATACCAGTCAAAAGTTTGCAGTCCAGAACAACACCAATTCGCTCAATAACTCACGCTGCATCCACACTACTTGAAAGAATGGTTCCAACTGTTATCTGCTATCTTATACCAACAAGTAGCACCATCTACAGTCCTGGAGGCCAGTCTTTAGCACCTCCCATAGCCACTTTGGGAGGGGTGCCCATATTTACACCAGTGCTCGTTTTTACACCAGTTCCTCTACTAATGAAAAAAAGCACGAAAAAAAATATAAAAAATTTTTCATTTTATGACTTCCTTTTGTTTTGACAACAGTTTGCTATCTTTTTTGCAACTTTATTACCCACATTTATAGAATATTTTATCGTTATGAAAATAATTGAACCAAATGCGATCCGACAGCATTAGTTTTTGTAAATTTTGACACTCAGAGATTTGTGCGAAAACATAAATCCATGATAATTCGATGGCATGAAGCCAGGAAAACTTGATGAATGTAATATCACTTCGCAACTAAACTCCAATAATTGTTTTCCTATCACAAAGAATGTGCATGATCTTCTGTTGTCAAGGAGAAACATGAATTCTGAATTTGCAAATTCAGCACATGTTTTTATATTTTTTTTCTAATTTCACTAGATTATAACACAACGCTAATTTCACTAGTTACTAACTAGTGCAACAATTAAAAATACGCGACAGCTTAGTAGTTCGACCAAACTAACGTCATAGCCCTCCTTTTAGGAATTTCAGATTTCGATCTGATTTGTGCTGATTCAACACGTTTAGTGGAAGAACATTTCAATTGTTGTTATGGCAAACAATCAATTTTTCAACGATATTTAACATTCGTTTTAAAAGTGGATTAGTTTGAATTCGTTTCAGATGTAAATCGCAAATGTGATACGCTATTTCCACTGAATTTCCTTCAATTACGATGAAATTCAAATATCAAGATTTTTTAAAATCCCTGTCTTTTGCAAATTCCTGTTGATGACTGAAAAATGAATTTGGAGCCATTCTCTAATTTCGTGTATGACGATCCGAATCGGTTCTGTCAAAGATCTGATCATCATCGGTCCACTGAAACATTGATTACCTTTTAATGAACAATCATCCAGAAGAAATTCGGTAACCCAATTTTGACAAGTAGATTATATTAACCCTCCGTTGGGCACAACCGATCCCTGACAGGCACAGCTTGGATACTTTCGCCGCCCCTCAATTTCCAGGAAAGGTAGAGGTTTGTCCATTCTAATAGTCTCCTTTCTTTAACGGATGTCTAAAACTGACTTGGACATTTTCGTCCCCCTTCCATTTCAAGGGAGGGTAGAAGACTGTCCATTCTGGTAGTGTCCTTTCTCTACCGGATGTCTAAATTGAGTTGAAGCGGAGTGCAGATGTCGCCATATTGATCTCGCAAGAGCATCGCCCCCCAATTTGTCACACATATTATTGTCCGTAATATCTGATTATTTTTTTCTTATTACGGATGTTAAGTTTGATTACTTCATGGCCTTTTTATGTAATATTTATTGTTTTCAAAGGTGGTTGCTTCAAAAAAATTTCAAAAGAAGGGAAAAAAAAAAACAGAACACCAGCATTTTTGGTAATATTTAAATGATGGAAACCTGGTGTCTTACATTCCGAAATTGAAGAAGTATTGGGTTCTCTTATCTTCGCTTCATGTTGACTTTTTGCAATTATATCCCAACCTTCTTTTAGCCCATAAAGTCTCGCGCCAGTCATATTGACGTGCATCAAATTATCCCATTTTTAGGCTTTTAAACTAAAATTTAATCATTAATTAGCATTATAATTTGACACAAAAATTACGTAGAATCCATAAGCATCTCAAGTATTCTCTGCCTTCTTAGGTGAATGGAAACGACAGTGCTTTCCAAACCAGGAGGGTTCATCTTATTAGATAGAAAAAAATGCGACGTTAACGAGTTAAGCTTCCTCTCATGAAGATCAGAGAATAATTTTATAATGCCAAAATTAAATTTAATGGCTTTTAGCAATATTAAGTACGAGATTGTTTACACGTGTCTGTCAGGCGTATGACGCCTGAACTCGTCGGCGCGAGTATTCCATCCGACAGAGATTGATTTAAGCATCAACACCACAAGTTTCACTTGTTTTGTTGTGAACATCACATCAACTGCCTTCTTCTTTTTTAGAAAATAGAAGAGTAAAATATAGTGAAAATTCTCTTTTTCTAATTCCATGTTCAAATTATCCTTATTTCTAAAAGAATTCTGTACAACTTGCATCAAAAGTATGGTTAAAATGTCTAATAATAAACATCAAATGAAATAAATCTTATATCTGACAGAAATCGTTCGAAAAGATAGCTAAATTATATGTTTGGAAAATAGCATTTTTTTTAAATCGCCTTATAAATAATCAAAAGCTTCATTGTTTGCACTGATCATGCAGATATCAGGTAATAAGCTTCTACTTTAAGTCTATAAAATTTATGGAGGGCCGCGGTGGCCTAGTGGTAAGGTCTCGGCTTTGGGTCCGGAGGGTTCCAGGTTCGAGACCCGATTCCACTGAAGATCCGCCGTGTATGGGGCCTGTTGCACGCTAAATCATACGTAGTGGTCAAACGTCCTCCCGTTGGTGTGGCGTGGAAGTTTGGAGAGGGGGGTGCCAGCTCAGGTGTCGTCCTCGTCATCTGACCAAGGTTCAAAATTACGAGGTCCGTCCCAAAATAGCCCTCGTGTTGCTTCAAAACGGGACGTTAATATAACTAAACTAAACTAAACTAAACTATAAAATTTATGATCCAAAGCACCTAAAAAGTTAAACATGATGGATTCTGTATTCATTGATTATTTACTGTGCAATTTTAATCATAGGCAAAAACTGAAAGCATTTTTTATTAATGGCTGACAAAAGCCTGACTGCAATTTATTTATTGCATAAGAGAATATGTCTTGAGACGAATGGCAGATGTTATCTTGCTTTTAATATGTTTTTAAAAGTAGTACAACAGAAACAAAGTTACGATGTATGTAGTTAAGATAAATTACGGAATGTATTTGTTTTTAATCATTTAATAAATGTATGTTTAGTTTTTAAAAATAGCCATATGAATGTTTAAGTTAAGCCGCAAAATACACAAGAAGCCACAACGAACGAAGAAGAACACAACGAACACATTTTACTATATATCACAAGTAATAAAGCAACTTCATCAGTAATTAAAATATCAAAGTAATTCTTTGAAAACTTATTCCATATTTAGATGGATATCTTTGATAAATATTGTTAAAAAATTCAGACAGAACTTTGTTTAATACAGCATGGTCATTTTCAAATTATTTTTTTGACATATTCTCAAGAGATTTCCAATTGAAGTCAGACTGCCAGCTGTCTAGACAGGTTTAATACAGCCCCCACAATTTTGAATTTTTTTTTTCGTTGGTCAATATTTGGATTGCTCAACGAAAAGGAAGTATTAAATTATTTTTCGCTCCACGTTTATATCAGAAAATAATTTCATATGTTGTAAAGGAGATAAAAACAATAATTTTCTTTTTAAACGTCTTTAAAATGGATGATATGATATTTCACAACTCTTAATTTGTCAGTGCATGTTCCATTCAAAATTTTTAATATATATGGAAATTCATGTTTACTCTCTTTCTAATGAAAAATTCAAATATTGGTTATATTTTTGATAAAATTTAGTAGAGGAATTTCCTAGTGCACTCAAAAACATGAAAGGCATACATGCTTGAAAAACGTCCTCTAAACATTAATTATTGCACTACAGTCTGGCAATTTTTTTTCTGAAAAGTTTTTTAGGTAACTTGATTCATCCGCAAATATGTGATATGTGACTGTTCCACTAGAGAACTTCTTCCACGATTTCATGAAGTTGTTTCTTTTCATATGGTGGAAAAAAGAGAGTTAAATCTAAAAAGATAATTTAACCCGTATAAACATTTTCCTACAAACTACTTACTTAAGTAATGTTGACAGTGGTGACCTGGTGACTTGGTATTGACTTCGAAACCAGAGACTTGTGGATACAAGACCGATTCTACGAAAGATATACTTGGTCACCATGTATACCCCCGAACTCGGAGCCTGTTGGTTGAATAGGTATGCGTGAAGCTTTATTGAAAACCCCTCCCAAATATATATATACATAGACAAACTTATAATTTATATAACATAAATTGAAAAACAAAGCATAATTTTGAATTTCAACATGCCTAAAATGAATAAATAAGAAAAGGCTAAAAGTTTAAAAAGTGACTAAACGAAACAAAAATGTTTTTCCAGCTAATGTTCATAAAGAATTCTCTATCGAATATTTTATTAGGAGATTGGAAAAAAAAATCTTCATTTTTTAAAAATAAAATCCATTAAATTCCTTATGTACGCTCGAGAGAGTGTTGATGTCATTACTCTTGGCATTCTGTGGTACAGTTAATGGGACTTTCTTGCTAGCCGCGTCCACACACGCACCCATGAAAGATATACCGGTACACCCTGATGAGTTGAATTCGTAGAAATCGTACATTCTGTCTCTGATCAGGTTTGGAAGATTTGAGGATGTGACTCAAATGCCATCCATGCTTCAAATTTCTAACAATTACTTCTCCTTCTTCAATTTGGTCTAACACAAAATAACCCTATTGTTCCCTTAGAATTTGAACGTTAAGTAAAAAAAAATTATCTAACTATTCTATTTATAGGGGAGAGTGGGATGAAAAGAGATAGTGGGGTAAAAGGGGATACTTTGAGTTTGGCGTTATTAATTCTTCTTTCTAGTGGACAAATACTGAATTATTCTCCCCTAGAGAAGAAAAAAGAATAATCATACCTTCCATTTCGTTGTTGTTAAATTAATTTCGTCTGTGAAGGCTGTTTTATGGCGTCACCTTCTCAATGTTCGTATGATTTTAAACTATCCTTGCTTAGAAATCATTACACTTTTAAAAACCATTTTTAGTTCAGCTTATTATAAGTTTGCTAAGGATTTATACCCTATCAAAGAATAAGGATTTACTTCAATAATTGCGCGGTTCTGTTTCATTCCTTAAGACCTCTACACTCGGGGTAAAATGGGATACTTCTTGTGGGGTAAAATGGGATACTAGGGGAAGCTATGGATACGCGACCGAAGGGGATTTTCTTAGGTTGTGAGATAGTTGGTATTTTGTGAGGGCCATTTCTATTTGAACTTTGCGTCAAATTATCTGATGGAAAGAATTTCCAAGTAAGAAGAAAAGAAAAGAGAAATTGAAAACAAGCTATTAAAGAAGAGAATATTGTTTTGTGGTGACTCAAAGAACAGAAAAAGAAAACCTCAAAACAAAGCAATCAAAAAGAGAAGATTATGAATTACCAATACTGCAAAGCTGTCTTATAAAAAAATACCTAAATGAGTCCACTAAATCTGCAATGGAGCGGATAATAAAAACCACTACATTATGTGAATTATTACTGTTCTTACTTACTTACTGCTATTCTTAAACTAATTGCCTTTATTCTTAAATTATGAACTACGTTAACTATTGCTAAATCTTAAAACATTGTCATTATTCTTACTATTGTAACTATTGAAAAATATTAGAAAAAACTGTCTTGATTCTTAAATTATCAACTATTGTAATTATTGTTAAATTTTCAAAAAATCGTCGTTTTTTTAAATTGTCAACTATTATAACTATTGTTAAAACTAAGAAAATTGTTTTATTCTTAAATTGTCACATAAGATAAAAAATATGCTACTTTTTCACTGAAAATCTAGTTTTCCCTAATTTCCATAGAGTTTACGTGTGCATCCCGTTTTACCCCTCTAATGGGGTAGAACGGCATACTTTGACTTCTCCAAAAAATCCTTAGTAAAAAAATAATGAAACTGTGACTTTTCCTGAAAGATATATTAAACTCTGATAAATAAAGGATATTTTAGTAAAATTTGACAAGCTTTATGTCGAATAGTTTAGCTCCAACAGGCATAACAGGCATTCAAACCTTAGGTATCCTGTTTTACCCCACTTTCCCCTACTTGTGAAATTATACTTCTCAAGAATAATTAAGAGGATTGAAATGTTATTGAAAATAAAGGTAGATTATCAATACTTTTGTCTGAAAAAACGAAAATTGCTTATAATTTCAAATAAAATATGTTAATTTGGTGGTACTAAAAGGTACCCAGATAGCAAAGAAGATTGCGGAAAGGTTGTCATTTCACTTTCCATAGGCTGTCCGCGAAAGCATTTCCGCGCAAACCATTTCGGAAACCATTCCCGCAAAATTGACGTAGATAAGCTTTTTATGAACCACCTGTCCCATCGTGTGTAGCCCCGTCCGGTATCGTGGTTATTGCATTTGCCTTCCAACTCTAGGAACACTGGTACGATGCCCGCCTCGGATGAATTTATAGTTCGTAGGAGTAAGGCTTTCAAAAGGGGATTCCTCTCTGTAGGAATACGCCTTCGATTGGGGTCCTATTTTTTCCGCCGAAGAAGGGCTCTTAACAACCTTCTGAAAAGGCATGAAACAAGCTTGAGGAAAGCCTGAAACAAGCTTGTAATAAAAGCTTGGGGAAATCTTACTAAAAACCTTATAGAAAACCATGTTTCTTGTTGACTAGCTAAACTTTTCACTACTTTGCCGAAAGGTTCAACCCTTGTCATGGAAACCTTTGAGACAACCCTTTATCCTTGCTGACGAAAATGTTTTCAAAACTTTTTAGACAAGCTTCCTTTGCTATCTGGGCACGGAGTTTGAATAAAAAATATTTTAATTTTCTTTAAAACAGTTTGTTCTAAAAAATACCCAATTAAAAATATCTAATCTAAAACGTTTTCAGAATACGAGTTGTTACGTAAAAGAGAAAATAAGCAGAATCATAAAAAATGGTGATTCTTAGTTCAAAAATATTTATCTCAATGTTGGGAAACCACCACTATCCTCATCCTCAATCATTTTAAATCTACACAGATAGTTGAAATGTTGTTGAAAAAAAGGGTAGATTATCAATACTTTTGTCTGAAAAACTACCACAAACTGTCTCAGGATATCTTTGTGTGAATTAGTGAATGGACTTTAAACTTCCCCTTCACATATGTTCTAAGAAATGATCCAATATCCTATTGATTTCAGTATTAAGCTAGAACAATATCCGTTGAACTCATTACATAAAAGTACATTTATTTTCGAAATTAAGGGCTTTTAAGGAAGCTTACAAGATAAATAGAAGCTATCTTTCATCATTTTGAAAGCTGTTAATCTCATAATCCGCAGGTTGTGGTTTATTCAGTATTGGCTCCTCGCATCTTGATATTCCGCATTGACTATAGAAATGTTGTGAAGGTTGTATTCAACCTGAGGCTAAAGCTTTAGAAGTTGAATATATCCTTCTATAGAGTTTGCAGTAGAATAAGGGTGCAGGAAAAGGATATATATTCCCATTTCCTTAGGCAAACACTGAATATACATACATGGGAAACGTCAAATATTTCAGATTTTTATCAAACAAAATGCTTTAGGACCTTATCCCGACAAAATAAATATAAAATCTCATTTGCGATTCAAAGGTTCAATATCCTGGAGAATGTGGTCTGGAAATGTATCGCTTTTGAAAATTTTCCAAGGAGTTTTGCACCTTTGCGCAGATATATGTATTCTTAAATGTGGGGTAAAAAGGTTTTTACATAGCCTTGCATCTGTATTTTGAAATTTGTTTTTGTTTATAGCGTAGGATATAGGTAATCATCAAAGTAAAATAAATTCAAAATCGGAAAAATTATTAATTAATTGCAATCGTCAGAAGAAAGGATTTCCAGGGCATAAGATGAATTTTTCAATGTTAATTCCGACGGATAATTTTATGAAACGCTTCATGTACTCAAAATGGCTTAACATATTTACGATAAAAATAATTCCTCCATGCTCAATGTTTTCTCATAATTAATCAATACAGATCTAAGTAGGTTTATCTGCTCTTATTTGTACAGAACTGTAAGAAAAATCACGATGATTGTATATTTATTATTTGCCTGAATGTGGATAAATTTACATTATTTAACTTCTAAGTTAAGGGTAGAATTGAAAAAAAAATCATATTTATTAATGCATTGAATTTAAAAATATATATAATAATCTATGAGATAAAAAATACAAAACTAGAACGATAATTTTTTTATCAAATAATATATATTATTAATTTTCAGCTTATTGTAGTTTTTTTTTAAAATTAATTGAGTATATTAAAAGTGACTGAAAATTTGAAGATTAGCTACAAACAATTTTTAAATCCCTACGCAATTTTGTCCAAATGTAAAATATGATAACGTGCTTCTTGTAAATTTATATATAAAAAAGTTAATCTTAAATAATACAGTAGAACCCCGCCAATCCGAACTAAATGTTACCGGTACCTGTTTGGATTACAAAAAATTCGGATTACCCGAAATTCCGATAAAAATAGAAAAGAAAAAGATGTGTGCTAAAAAATGTAAGTTATAAGTACTCAGTACTACTATCTCTTCAATTCCTTTATTCAAAAGCAATAGAAAGAGAATGTCTCCCTTTTCATTAGATTAATGGATGTGCTCCTGTATAAAGTGACCTTATCTTACAGCGAATTGCATTATTTTCTTCAATGTCTACAAAATTATGCATGCTGAAAAAGTACTTTTCTGTTTTTAGTATATATATTTAAATCTTTTCAGGTAATCTTTTCAATTACATATAATTTTCGAAAAAAAATCGGTTTGGATTAATCGGAATTTCGGATTAACAGGGTTCGGATTAGAGGGGTTCTACTGTAGACTAAAGATAAAAAATAAGTGCAAATATATGGTTGAAGGAATAACATATTACAGAAAGTTCAAAGTAAATACTGTTACAAGAGTGTAACAGAATATTGGAAACATCAGTTCGTTGTTCAGCAGACAGTTCAGCACGAAAACGAAATTAGTAAAGGTTTTCATACATATTACGTATATTCTGCTAAACAAAGGATTTCCTTTGCACTACTTTAAAGCAAGCGATAAACAGAAGACATGCAATGCATTTAAATTATCAGGCAAGTAATAGCAATTTAATTTGGGTTAGCTCCTCTAACACTATTACTGTACCATTCTGTAAAACACAATAACATAATTACTCTTGAAAATTAACTAAATGAAAATTACTCTTTATGCTTTTAGACAGATTGGACCATTAGAAATGATTACCAGACAAATAAAAAAAATGTGAAATTTGCATCTTTTATATTGCTAATCAACTTAGAAAGCTAATTTGTATGCAAAATGAGAATGCCTTGCTATTTTTCCTTTCTGCAATCCTCTTTATTTTAAATAATTAACAGAAATTTTCGAAAATGGAGGGAAAAAATGCAAATAAATATTTCCTAGTATTATTAGTATTTCTCTTTCGATATATTGCATTGACAAACCTAACAGAAATTACTTAAAATTTTCATGGAAGAATTCCTAATATAATGGTTCCTTCCTCTGCTGAAAGAGATTTAAAATTTATTCGACTTCAATTGTTTGCTGATCTAACAGTCAATCATCGATAGATAACTTGTGTTGGATATTAATTGCAAGAGTTCAGATTATAAAACTAATCAGCGACCCAAATAGTCTCATTCGTATTAAGGAAATGGAATGGAAAATATTAGCTTGTGGAAATTAACATGAATTATTCAATTCACTTTGGGAAAAATAATGTGTTCCTCAACGATGAAAATAAATATTGAATTTTAATGAAATATAAACTTATATTCATTTCTAGTTATGCCCTGAGAATTCGCGTTATATTTATTTCTAAAGTTCAGAAAGCGATAAAGGTTTAATGCTTTGAATATGCTAAATTTTGTAGTGTATTTTCTGTTGAACGAGCAATTAACTGACATTTCAAAGGGAAATATGTTAACCCATATGGAGTTTATCTGTTATGGGTTGCAATTATACTTAAGGAAAAGTAGGGCACCACATTGCTTACGTCAATAAGTCATGTCAAGCTTAGTGTGAACTTGGACACTATAAATGGAAATTAGCTCTAAACCTAATAACCTTATTATATTTTTAATTTTTTTACTATGGATTACAGGATAAATCATTCAAAAAAATCCTTAGAGCAAGCAAATATCCTTATTTTTACTATAGCTGAGTTCAAAACTAAAATTATATTCGGTAATAACATTTTGAGTTTCTTGGTGTTATGCGCTAAGTGTAGCGACCAAATACGCAAATGCTGCTTTTGTCCTGCAATGAATTTGCAAAAATATTTTACTGGTAATTCTTCAAAAAATACAGTGATTAATTTTTAATTTACAAGAGTTAGTTGAAAATACTAAATTTTAACATAATTTTATAAATTTTCGAAGAAGCACAGTTTTAGATACGGTTATCTAAAACATTTAGTAGCTCGAGGGATTTTATCAAAATCCAGCGTTGACTGATCAGATTTAATCCCAAAACAACTGTTATTTTTGCCTAATGCAATTAAATTTTTGCAACAAATTGTTTACATTAGATTATTAATTGCACGAAACCGCCTTAATGTACTCAAAAATGCATTATATTTTAAAGAATTAAACGCGTGTTTTGGAATATGAAGGAAGAAATTGTGTAGCTGAATTTTTAAAAAATCCAGTTTTCTCTAGCCATGTTATTAGATGTAAAATACATAAATATGTGTTTTAAAATAACTTGCATGAACTTTCTACAATGTATTCACCTCAAGTAGTCCCCAATTAACCAGAAAAAAGACTACTTAAAATCAATATAGTCTTCATCTTTCTTGTATCCAACATTTTTCACATTGCATCGGACTGAAGTTAGAATATTTTTTAATATTTTTTTTTCCTCTATCAGCTTATTAACAGATTTTTTCCTTATTCGTAATTTATTGTTCCAAACTTAAGTATTCATCCTAGTGAAAAAGTTTGTTCTATTGATCTTTAATACTACGAAATGAATAATTTTGTCTATTCACTGAGTTTTGAATGTTATTTTGTAACATTAGCCACAGAGCAAAGAACAAGAAAGTTTAAATTCCTAAACGTTTATATGGTACAAAATAGAGTTTGGAATATTTTTTGATTAATTTTACGTTTAAAGTCAGTTTTTGAAACTCATGATGTATTAACAATTTGTTCATATCTAGACTTATTTTGCATTCTAATAAAAGGATTGCTGCAAGCGTATCAGACATCTTAGCATATAAAAATTATTTCAGAGAAAGATATATGTTTTTAATTTTATTTCAAAGTCCTTCTTTTCTTTAAAAAGTCTATTATTTTGTTAGTCAAATTTTTAAGATGAATCAGAAATATTTGAAAATTCTGCATTATTTCTAATTAAAGCAAATTTGTAATTCATTATTTTTAAGTCTGATACTCAGAAGTATAAGAACTTATTCTAACGTGATAATATTAATAGGGATTATAGATTGCTGCAAAAAATTGTAAGATTTCTGAAATATATAAATGGCAGTATTTTTTAAGTTTTTAATTTTCTTGTAATTAGGATTGTGTTCTGATTTGTTTGCGAAAAAATAAATAAAAAAGAGTGAAACTAATACACTTCAAAGATTTCGCAATGTACTTATTTTAAACCATTGCCTTTTATCGGATCGTTTGTTTGAAGTTATCGATTTTTTTTCTCTACGCCTGAACTTATACTATTTAAAGTATTTAGTTATCAATTGATTTTTCCGAAACAACAACACCAATAATATTATGTGAAAACTTTTTTATTTATTTATTTATTGTAAGAATGGAAGATAAAACCGAGACGCAGACTATTTTCACTGATTCAATCATTCTGACCACCTAATTCACCAATAATGATGAAAGTTGATCACATAAGATCAATTAACTTAACTTGATGATAATTATGTGAGACTAGCAACCGTATAAACATTTCTACAAGCTTGCTTAGCGTTGCTTTGAACAACCAGTCACTGGCACAAGTTGAATTCGTAAATATACAATGCATAACATTATCTATCATGATATTTATTTATCAATTATAATTGTATTTATATGCACATTCTATCCAAAGTATTTTTATGTAGATGCATCGTTCATTTCCTAACGAATAGAATGTGAATTTCTTGCTATGAGACGGTGAACAACACAACTTCTCTAATTCAGTATTTGCCTTGTTCTCCAAACGCTTGATTGATAACGTGAATCCGTAACAATGTTCCTCTCCTTGTTCAATAAATGTGTATTATAATTTATGCAAACTAAGTCTAATGGTTCACCTTAAACATTGGAAGTATTATATATATATATATGTATATATACAAACATAAACAAAACCAGAAACAAATGCAATAACAGTTAAGAAAATACTCAAAATGAAGAAGTGCAATTTCAAAAGAAGTAAACTTCAGGAAAAGGGCAAAATATGAGAAAAAAATAGATTCTATAAATGATTTAAATATGAGGAAAAAAACTTCACAAATGCGGTGAATGCGCCAATGCAGCAGTACAACCGTAAAGTGAGAAATATTAATAAAAGAAAACATAGAAAGAAAACATTAAAAACACGTTGTAAAGGAAAAACCAAACTAATAATAAAAAGGAACAAAAACGCCAACGTCCGGGATGCGTCATCAGCAAGGGAAATCCCGAACGGGCGCAAGCATAAAATTCGGCGTTTTCTGAACACAAAACTCTAGCAATAATGCCAAAAAGATTTTTGTTTCGTATATATATATATATATATATATATATATATATATAAAAGATATATGCAATATATACATATCTGTGTTTGAGATCTCGCTGAAGGAGCTTTGTCGACAATGTTTTCAGAGGAAAAAATAATGGAATTAAATGTTTCACTTTTAATAAGTTTGAAAAGCAATCCAGGACCGATTCACCATAGATTTCAGTAACTAGTTGCACCACTCTATGATATGTGAATGACACTTTCAGAAAAATGTCCAAAAAGTGTATTGCTTTCGATAGTAGGATCTGCGTAAGTTTAGTCGCCGAAATGGAATTATCTTTATAGCTCTAGCCGCGGTGACCTAGTGGTAAGGTGTTGGCTTCGAATCCCGATTGCACCGAAGATCCGCCCGTACTTTAAATCATATATATAGTGACCAAATGTCCTCCAGCTCGTATTGTGCGGAAGATCGGAGGGCACCAGCTCAGGAGTCATCCTCATCTGACAAAATTACGAGTTCCATCCCAAAATAACCCTCGTGTTGCTTCAAAATGGGACGTTAATACAGTTAAACTAAACTTATAACTTTAAACACGTACTTTGTTCCGTTTTTGAGTTTTGAGCTGTCTTTGTGCTACTTCTCACTCAAGGATAATCTAAGTGCATTTTATTTGCTGTTGCTAACAATTTGAATGAGATCAGAGACTAATATGTAGACGAACAGATAAATCCTTAAAGCATGAATCTTGATTTTTGTTGAACTGAAGTATCAAGAAAAATTTCTTTATCCTCAATGAGAATTGTAGGTCAGAGACCGCTCGACCAATAATCTCGAAATCAGCTACTTGTTTGTTTGCCAATAAACTCACTTATCCAATAATCACACTTTTGGATCCTTAGTATGGTCATTAGGTGCTGAAATATTAAATGGATGGATAACTCATTCAAACGAAGGAAGCGGACCTCCACTGCAATGGAGGACATTTTTATTCAGTTTGACGATATGCACCGTTTCTCTATCCTCTAATAAATCCCTCACCGATACAGCCGTTTGGAGCTAATTTTTCAAGAGAAAAACAATGATAAATTAAATTGATTCATCCCTCTGAACTCGCCATCTGTTGATAACTTAATATTTAATAGGGAAATGAACAGAGACGCATATTATTACTAGCCTTCTTCCTGGACTCATTTTAATTTTTCTCAAGAATTCGGTATAACTGTAAGATCTCAAATTTTTGAGCAACTGTGATATTTTTTAACATTCTTTAGGAATCGAGAGATTAATCATTCTAATTACAGGAATCATGTAGTGGTAATTTTCAAATTTCAAAACTTAAGATTTATTAATCGGTTTTCTGCCACTTTTAAGGCATTTGGGTAACTGGGAGCCATCGATTACCTACCTTCTTTTGTACATCAATTTGCAAATTTCCTGTGTTATAGTATCTTTAAAAGTATTAATATTTATTTTTCAGCATTTCCGAACGTTTTAATAGCTGATTGTTGGAACAATATGCTTTGAATGCTTTTTTTCCCTTTTTCCAGAAAAATAGAAGTAAATAATTCAACCAAATAAGATTAACGATGCATTTTTATTAAATGTATATGTGTGAGTATTTAGTTTTTGCATCTATCACTATAGGGAAAAGAATGAAAAATAAATTTTGTAAACATGAGTTTATAAGATGAATAAGCCGGCTTTCGCAAGCGATTTGAATTTATACCTCACCGATATTCGATGTGCCAGAATTTACAAAATTAGAAGATTGAATGTGCATAAAAGATATATTTATCTCGTTGCTTGTCTTATAACTTGGAGGTGGTTTATATTCTGTCGCACCGTATGCCTAAGTTTTAACTTCCCTGGTAATTTTCCAAGACGACGGTTCTTTCGCCTATATTGTTGCTTGGATAAAGTCAACCAAAATACCAATATTTTTTATCACTTTGGAGAAAAAAGGTTTCTTAAAAATAATAATAATTTCTGTAAGGAACTAAATATTTATGGAAAGTTCTAGGAAATAACACATGAAAAGAAAGATATTTAACTAGTAAGTACATTCAAAAGTAGCATAATATACTCTGCGGTATTTTCACGATATTCCGAATTCTACGAGTAGTAAAGCATATCATAAAATAGTGTAAGTTATGCTATTAAGTGTGTTATGCATTATTTATAAAGGGAAAAGCAATAAGATATCATTTAAAAGTTTATAAAATATATGAACCATTTATTATTCATATTTGATATGGAAAATGCATTCATACGAAAGAAAGAAATCAAAATTTTATGAACATTTCCTTTATCATTCAAATAATTTAATATTTATTTCAATAGTGCCATTTTTGAAATGTATTCCAAAGAATTCCAATGAAAATTAACTAATATTTACTTAGCAATAATAAAGATAAAAAATGATTGAAGCATTCCCTGGTCGTTTTATCTTCTACGATGACCATTTTATTAATAACGGTTTTATCAAAATTGTAGGCTTCTCGGTAATCACATTTAAACAAATCCTTTTAATGAACTCATCTTAGAATGCTTCCTTTTAATGGTTTTGCAATTTTCTAAAACGTATCGCAAAAATTCAGGCATTTACTTAAAATCCATTTAAATTATTCTTTGCTGTAATTAAGCCATTTAATGAATTCTGTGGGAAACATAAACATATGAAGTTTCAGACGTAATTGCTAAGAGCAAGGAAATCGTTAATTTAATTTTTAATTAATGCTTCGAATGCTCGGAATGAACCCCGAGATTCGTTTTTGCGTTTCTCTGAGCTGCCATTGCTCTCAAGAAGAACGATTAATTGCATTACATATCTTGAGAAAGCGTCTATTCAAGGGGGTATTAATTCCTAATGAGATAGTAAACCATAATGAAAACTTTTCAAACTCAAAATGCAAGGAAACTATTGTCTCTTGATTTGTTTTTAGCCTTACGATTCATGGATTGCTTAATAAACTGCTGTGAATAGATTGAATAAAGAATGCAAATGGATGACATTGAATGCCTATTTGAGGTTTTATTAAATGATGGGCTTTATAATGGATTTGCTATTCAGAATTTGAAACTTTTCGTCTATTCAAGGAGGCATTAATTCCTAATGAGATAGTAAACCATACTGAAAACTTTCCAAACTCAAAATGCAAGGAAACTATTGTCTCTTGATTTGTTTTCAGCCTTACTATTTATGGATTGCTTAATAAACTGCTGTTAATAGATTGAATGAAAAATGCAAATGGATGACATTGAATGCCTGTTTGATGTTTTATTAAATGATGGGCTACATAGAAGATAAATTACTTTAAATAATTATGTTTTTATGTGATGCACCAAAATACACTTAAAGTATTCTACAGTCTCTCGAATTATGAATTCACTTAAAGATTGCAGTATTCTCAATTACACAATGTAATTTTAATAGTGGATATCACTTCACTAACTCCATTTTTATATAAATCTCTCAAAAACTGTTTTTTTCTCAGGAAATGAAAATTATTTATCATGGCGATTGAAATAATTATAAATAAAATAAAATTTTAAAATACAGGAATTTTTTCATTCAGAAATCATTTAAAGAACTTTAGACCATTTAGCTTTCAATTCGACAAATTACTTTCGACACGGCCATTGTCCCTTTTTTGGAACGATTGTTTTCTAATTATTTTCACTTAATCTGTGAAATCGTTAGCACTGATTTTTGAATCTGAATGTTGATCTGACTGCTGTGAAAATCCAATAAAAATCATTTTTCTAATTAAAAAGATAATAAATTCTAATTCAAATTTAAATAATAAGTTTTATGAAAAAAATTAAAAACAGCGTTTTCTTTCATATTCCATTCATGTTGTCAAATTAATTCAATGTTTTTTGAAAAGCTGAAATAATAGAGATTTGGCAGATGTTAGGTTAACAAAAAATTATACGTCCAATTATTGTAGTGAATTGCTGCCCTATTATCAGATTTAATGTACATCCATTTGCAATTCATGGAATATTAAAAGTACACCTTTACAATAAATATTCTTTTAATATGGAAATGTTTACTGAAATCACATGCTTCAAATTCAGTAATTGAATACTTATAGAAATTTACTAGACAGCATGATTATGAATTATTTGGCGCAAATTAAAAAAATAGGTAGAAGCAACCGAAAAAGTAGCTATGAGAAGAAAAAGTATGTGCGAAAATGGAGGTTGAGGTGGCGCTATTGTAAAAAGCCATTTACAGAGACTATTTCTAGCATTAGGCATCATAACCCAAACACAGAACCTACCGATATGAATTTTATTTAATGGCTGCATATGGAATAGAGGCGGTTTATGAAAAGGTGTAAAGAGAAAGAACAGCTACCCTTGTAAAAAGTTGCTCAATCGCCTGAGCATGTCTTTCGTTGCTTGTTGATTGACGTGGGAAAGTGAGAATATCAAAGAAATTATTCAGAAGTTGAATATGTGATAAGTTTATTCCAGTCTGAACATTTAAAAAGTATGAGCGTCTCCCGCGGCCACCTCGACCATGAGATTTCTCATACACGGATTTCTTCTTCTGAGGGGAATTAAAGTACGATCTAGAAATGTTCCAATGAGTTCGATGAAATCTAGTGTTGTGTGCTAAGATAATAATATGTGTGGAATGCCTGGTATCTTTATAAGTCTTCATCAATTGATGCTCCTGTCTTGTGAATATTGTATTATCAGTGTTGGGAGGCCATGGCGGTGGCCTAGTTGTAAGGTGCCGGTCTCAGAGCCAGGCAGTTTCCACTTTCGAAACCCGATTCCATTGAGGGTACTTCGCGTATTGGGCCTTTTGCATGATGAAACTTACGTAGTGGTGAAAGACCTCATTCTGGTGTGGTGCGTAAGTTTGGAGAAGGGTGCCATATCAGGCGTCTTTATCGTCATATGACTCCGGTGAAAAATTACGAGCTCAGTCTCCAAATATCCCTTGTGTTGCTTCAAAACGGGACGTTAATATAACTAAATTAAAATAATAATTATTATTGGTGGTCGCAATTTCATGAACCAAGTACAAAAAGTTGAATCATCAAACTGTTTGCTTCTTCTTACTTTATCTGCCTTTTTTACTCACCTTATGGTAAATATGTGGTAAATACTGAGAATTTTGCTTGTATACGTCAAGTCATGCTCCTCCGATTTGAATCTTTTATTATTATTGGTGGCCGTAATTTCGAGTATCTGTTACAGAACGCTAAATCATTAAATGTTTACCTATCTTCCTTACATGCCTTTTGTTCACACCTTTCTTATATGCCCCGCACCTAAATGTCCTATTTACAACCACACGTTTTAATACAAAATATCCTTTCTTTCAATTTGGGCCCTAAATTTGAGAATTACCCTGCAGTTTTTATTACAGTTAGTACTTTCTCTGATCCTCTACATTTATGGGAATTCACCGACTGGTGCTGAACTCATTGAATATGATATCATTAGAATGGTTTCTTTAAGGGTTGTGGGCTATTATAAATTACGTAATATATTAATATTTGATTACCTAATATTATAATTAAGTATCTCAGTATTCTATTATGTCGGCTTTCTATAGACTATCAGTTGTCTGATTAGTTCATTAATTTAACCGTCTAATGAAGATATGGATAGGCTAATAATTAATCTTCGCATTGCAAATTTATGGCCATTGTGGAGATAAGCGAGAGATGTGAAATTTGAATCCGGAAGAACAAAAGGAACCTGTTACTGTGCACTTCAATTTCGCTTATTTTCGATGAGGGATATATTTTAAAATTCTTTATTAAATAAGTTTTAAGACAAAGACGCAATTACCTTCATCTAAAATGAAATGCATATATGAAGAGTAATAAATAGCGTGAAGTTCGAGATTAACTTTTCAGTTTTCGTGTTGTCTAAGATCCTTTGAAGATAGATATATTTCTGAGAACATTATTATACTGCATGGTTAAGATCAAGATGCTTTAAAATATAGACTTAGTACTAAGGAATTAATTGACTTTTCAGATCTTTGAAATGATTTGTTTTCAATTCATTCATTAAAAATTCATATTTATTACCAGATTTCCTTTAGAAAATGAATTATCGCTTCATTGTCTGGTGCTATTATGTTGTACTTACCGAGTAATAATATACCTTTTATAGTAAAGGAGTGTTTTGAAGTTCCTTACCCTTACATACAAATACCCTAACGAATACAAATAGCAGGTTAATTTCATAAATAAATATTAATTTCATCTTTGACAATAGCGTTGAGACCACACATAGCATTTTCAAAACACTCTTACATGACTCATAAATTTCTTTGCATAAGTAAGTTTCTATGAATAAAATTCATTATTTTTCGGTAGAAGTATGAAAATGAGAGTTAATCTGGTATTTTATGGTTTGATGCTATAATATTTTGCAGAATTATGAAACTGATTATGAAAATATTTGAGAAGATTCGGAATATTGGTAGACAATGAAAGTTCTGATAATACAATGCTTTTATTAGTGCTCAAGTTAAAATGTTTAACTCCCTTCTCGAAAACATGTATAGTATGCGTTTTTTTTTAATTTGTGAGAAATGTCATCCTTTATTGTTCTCTTATTTTCATACGCTTTAATTGGTAATTCTTAATTAGCTCTTTATAATAATTAAGAATGAGTGAACGAATCACAATAGCTGTCTGATTTGTAAACAAGTTTCCAACAAAATTAAAAACTGTAATATATTAAAGTATCACGCAGCAAGTTGTTTCGCAACAATTCTTTTAAAAAATGTGATAGTAAAGAAAACATTCAGGTTAGCTTTTCTCTTTAAATACACTAAAAGGCAATCATTATGAATGTCTTCTGCATAATGATAAGTTTTATTAAGTCGTTAAGATTCTATTCACACATTCTTCTTTTCTATTCATCTTCATTATTTCACTACTTATTAATGATAGATAACAGTCATTAAAAATCATTTTGACCGTAAATCGAAAGCTTCACGGTGTGTACACAGTATGACGTTTCCGAATTAAATAGCTGAAGCTGGTCAATTCTGATCTGAATATGAAAAGATCTGAAAAGTAATGCGTATGAATGCGTTATATATGATTTGGCCTATTTAGTTATATTTTATTTTAAATACTTGAATTCAGTTTCTATGTAACAACATTCTGATCTGAAACGAAAGTTGCTGCTTTTAAAAGAGCTCTTTCTATATCCTAACACACGTAAGAGCACATATTAGCTGATGATGCCTTCTTCTATATTCCTCCATGCAGCGTTGGACTTTGTTATCGCTAAATATAAAAGTTATCTTCCTAAGCAAGAAAGCGAAATTCCTGAAAATATTCGATCACATCATTAGAAACATAAAACCGATTATATAGACTGGGGTAATTAATATTAAGGATCAATATTGTGACTTGATATCTCTCCTCTCATCCAAAGAAGGCAAATACAACAATTAATAGTAAATCGGAGAAACTAACACTGCCAAATTGGTTTGAAAAAGTAAAGAATAACATAATCTAAGTATGAAGGAGATGGAATTAATTCATGGTGAGCAATGTGGTAATATTTTGCAATAAGCATTTTTTTTTCAAATTCGAATGAAACTAAATAAAACATTTACTACATTTCGTAGCTTTACTTCTCATAGCTCTATTTAAAAACATTACAAACAAATAGATGATAACGAGATTATCTGACTAATTTAGCCCCCAGGTATCTGGTATACGGTAGACTGGGGCTAGTTGGGCCGTTTTTTCTTCTAAGAATTTTTAAAAAGTTACAATTCAACATTTTAAATTTTTTTTAATGCAAACACTATCAGTGTACCTTCAGAAAGAATGCACCATAATAACATTGCAAGATATTAACTATTAATAATAATTTAAAAGCTGAAACTGATATCAAGTCGCGTGGCCCAACCTGCCCCGACTACGGGGTAAGTTTGACCACATCACTTATTTAATATTCTGGTAAGGTCGAATTGAAGAAACATAAAAAAATCTTATTACATTTTACTTTTCATTTCCTGCGAACGATAACACAAGATATCCTAAAGGAAAATATCTTTCATGCACCATTCCTTGATGGAGCCGTGAAATTATAAAATTGTAAAATTATGTGAAGCAAAAAACCAAAAGATTGGAACTACAAAATTAATAAGTTTTATGTTGGAAACAGAATTAAATGACTTCATCGTCACAATTTTCATCATTACAGCTTCACTTCTAAAACAGCAGCTTTCATTGCTTAAGAAAAAGCATTACCTGTATCTGATATTCTAAAGTATTGACGAACAATCTTAGCTGGTAGCCCTGCAAGAGAAAAAAAGTAGCATGTTGTGATTATCGCAAAAAATTCTTCCATATTATTATATTTAAGGCAGGTAAATAATATTATTATTATTATAATATAAATTATAATATTAATTTATAAAATAACATAAATAATATTAAATGAAAAAATAATATAATAATAATATTAATTTAAATAACAAAGTTAGGTTATAGATACAAATCTGGTGCATTTTTACTCAACAAGAATAGAGATACAATTTTTAAATTCATCGTAAAATAATAACAGCGCATTCTGTTTTGTACTTTTTTTAATGGAGATGAAATCAGCTTAGATTTTCTTAACAATTATCTTGCATTTTAAATTTGGTGCATATCCCATAAATTCAGATATACTTATATATCGCAGATAATGAAAAACAGTGTAGCAGCGTCGTTTGATTTTACAGCAACATTAAATGATTTTAGTTATTCATAATGGACATGCCATATATTAATTCGGCGTAATCCCATCTCAAAATTAAAAGAACCTTTTAAAATCTTTAAAAAATATTACTAAAACTGAAATTTAAATTCTATATGAATTCCAATTTAAAATATTTTAGCATAATTATTGTCTTTTAACAACAATGGGATATTTGATATGATTTCAATTTGTAAATTTTGACCATCATCAATACTTTCGTCCTTTGAATATCGAAGAAATTAAAAAAGAATAATTATACATGAAATTGAGAGAACGGTTACATAAATGAATTGATTTCAAGACTTCATTCGTTACAATTAGGCTTTGGAGATACTACATGGCACGTTCGCTCGCCATTTCCACAGGATCAATATTCTACGGGGCAAGTTGGGCAGCCGGCCGAACGTACCCCATGCGAAGTGGCCCAACATACCCCATGTCGCCATTTTTGTTTCCGATGGATTTACTTTGAAAGTATTTAATTAAACAAACATGCCCTAAAGTAACTATGAACAGTTATCTTTCAGAATATTATTTGTAAAAAATGGAAATTGTAATGTAAAAACATAGAAAAAGAAGATTATTTATAAGGAAGGAAAGTTACTCACCTTGGAAAAATTTGAAAATTCCAGCTAGTTCGTTAGTAGAAGCTGCTATTCCAATGACCTTCACGGGAAAGAAGGGAGGGGGGATGACACATACTTGGCTGGAGTAACAGCACTATCTATCAGAAAATATTTAAAGTAATCCGACTGACTCAACGTGCCCCTATGTCCAACTAGCCCTGGTCTACCCTACTCCAAGTCATATCCTGGCATTGACTTTGTTTGCACAGTCGTTAACTCCCATGACGAATCGCCATTTCTTTCTTGAAAGCAAAGACAGAATTCAATTCAATGCGTAAGGCTTGCACTGAAAGAGTGGAAAAGTTTGATGAAAATCATCTTCATTTTCCTGTTATTGTTTTGAAAATTAGGCTACTGTTTTTCTTGGCTCTATTTAGAAGCATCACAAACAAAGAAATGACAACGAGGTCACATGATTTTTCTTATCCTCCCAGGTATCTGATATTTGGTATACTTCAAGTCATATTCTGGCATTAACTTTGTTTGCACAGTCGTTAACTCCCATGACGAATCGCCATTTCTGTCTTGAAAGCAAAGACAGAATTCAATTTAATGCTTAAGGCTTTCACTGAAAAAGTTGAAAGTTTTGATGAAAATCATGTTCATTTTACTGGTTTTTTTTGAAAATTAGGCTACTTTTACTATTGGCTCTATTTAGAAACATCACAAACAAATAGGTGACAACGAGGTCACATGAATTTTTTTATCCTCCAGGTATCTGAAATTTGGTTTACTTCAAGTCACATTCTGGCATTAACTTTGTTTCCTCTGTCGGCAACTCACATGACGAATCGCCATTTTTGTTGAAATCAAAGACCGAATCCAATTCAATGAGTAAGGCTTTCACTGAAAGAGTGAAAAGATTTGGTAAAATTCATGTATTTTTTTAATATAATTGCTAAACATTTTTGTAAATTAGGCTTTCCTGGTGCGCATGAGAGGACATATACGTACGGAAAGACATTTACAAGTTATCAGAACTGTCGATGAAAGATAAAGAAAAAGAAAGCGGTTTCCTTTTCAGACCCACACAACAAAGTTCCATTCAGATGCTCTTAGAGGCGAACAAAATAAACTCCTTTGTATTCTATTGGTTTCCTCAACCACGTACATTTCGGGCCGTCCACTGTAATAAATTTTCTGCCACAGCACTTCGGAATCCAGTAGATTTCACAGGGTAAAAATGAAAATTCAAACGATGTTTTTTTCGTCCAAAATACATATTCTTTCTTCCGGTGCCCAGTTATGTATGTTGTTCTTTCTACTTTTTTTCACTCCGAAAATTCTTTTCTTGGAAGAAATTGGATTCAATTCATTTTGATTTTCCCCCCTCTTTTTTATCACCCCCGAAGTATACGCGTGGAATAGAAATGTGATGGAACGTTGTTTTACAGCTCATTTTTTTTATTTACTCTCAAGACGTTTTTTTTTCTTCTGTTTTTTCTTTGCTTTTTTCTCCATTTTGTGCTTTCTTTTAGTCTGTTTCTTTTCCTTTCAGAACTTGCTCGTTAATGCCTCTAGAGCAAGAATCACTTGCTTTTTCCCATCTCAGAGATGCCTTTTATTTTCATAGGCGAAGTTCTGATCTGGGAGTCTGGTAATACTTAAATCTGGAATATGTTTTTCTGATTTCGCGAAAAATGATCAGATTTACATTTTTTTTCAGACGCGTTTGTGAAAATAAAACGAACACATTGGAATATTATTTTAGTTCTTATCTAGAGAAGAATTATTAGGAAAGAATTCCAATGCTATCAAAGTTCTTTATATTTAATCTTCTCTTTTATATAGCAAATGAAAAAGACTATAACTGTAAGATGAAACTTTTGTACTGTATTTCGGCTATCAGAATTTTAGAGTAATAAAAGTTTTAAGATTTTTCTGCAAATTGGCTCGGCTATTACTCCCCTTTTATGAGCAAGTTACCGATAACTGTTGCATAAAACTTTGCTGAAAAATTTCAGCATTTCTTCTTTTGACAGTTCAAATAGTAAAATTTTTCAAAGCTGTTCTTTAATATCAGTTAGTTTATAGCTTCTTTTTATCTATTTCCTTTCACCATTACGCAAAAGATACAACAACAAATTTCAAATTTAAATTTTCAAGATTACAGTCATTAATTTTTTTGAAATATGATCATTTAATTTTAAATGGATATTTTACGTTCTTAAACGAATAGAACTATTTCAAGTAATAAGATAAAAATTTTACACTGCTCGAATTATAAATAATTATTTTCCAAAATTTCTTTACTTACAAACTACTGTATTTTTTTTCTATTCATCTAATGGGGTTTCAAGAAGTCACTAAGCTTAATTTATTATTTATATTAAGCTAAACATTCCATAATACTTAATGTATTCTTTCTTATGCATTTTTAGTTAAAATAAAATCAACAGTCATTACTGACTTACAAACACTCTAATCTCGGTCCAATGTCTAATTTCTAAACTTCTTGAACTAGGCATATGCTTCCAATTGCAAAAATTCTGTAATTGAAGTAAAGAATCCTATTTTACATTACTTGAGTAAACAAATTTATTACGGAAAAAATTAGAAAGTCTGAATTCATTATTTTAAACTTCTCAGGCCTCCAAGAGCGAGCGCTTCCAGTTGGATTGGTGGATCTTCCACGAGGCTGCCACTGAAATTATCTAAAATCATCAAAACAGCAATATTCAAAACTTCAATACCCGGTCATTTTTAGTCGCAGAATAATGGCACTTTTTCCTTCAAAATTTCAGTATGTCAAATGTTTTTACTATTTCGTTCAAAAAGGTGGGGCGGGGCGACGCATGATGACACATCTAGACGTCATAACCTTTCAATTGAAAAAAATTGTCAAAATCCGTCGAGTGGTTGAGGCTGGCGGACTCAGTGAAGTTTATTTTTACCAAATTATTTTAAATATAAAGATTCCAGTCAGAACCAGCTATTATGAAAATGTTCATTAAGTTTAAAGTGGGTAAGAAGACGTTCCCACAAAATTTGCTTTCTTCTCAAATTTCTGACTTTAGTTTCATCTAAAGTCATTTAATCATTCATTGATTAAATATCTTTTCACAGCATATTCTATGCAAAATATGTATAGAATTTGCGATTCTATACAAAGTATGTATAGAATATACACATAGAATATTTAAAGTTTTAACTGTCCAAATCACAAAGATAAATTTACTATTTAAGGGACACTGTTGTACCGAAGCGAGAAATTAACGCTTGGTTTATTTTATCATATAGTAAAAAAACATTTTTGATCTTTTTACCACATTCTTTTCTTTCAATCCTTGCAAATGAAAACGATATTTTTAACATTTGTTAGTTGTTAATTTTACTCCAGATAGAAAACCAATCTTGGAAACGAAATTTTTCTGTAGGTGTAATAACTTAACACACTCAGGATTGTGGCGATTTTATTGAATAACACTGGCATTATTCAATTGATAATTTTATTAATTTCGAAACATGATTTCTCATAATACTTTTTAAAATTAAAGATTAATGAAAATAGCAAATTCAAGCTTATATTCTGCTATATAATCTGAATAGACATTTTTGGGTATTTGACAAGAAATTCAATCAATAAAATTAATCTTAAAGACTTTAAAGCAAATGATAACAATTAAATTGCTAGAACTTATTCGAAAATACGAGATCATGAGATTGTTTAGATAATTTTTAAAATCTAAAAACACAAATAAACTTTAAAATTAGTGGAAAATGTTAGATATTTTTAGGATTTCAAAAAATGTAGAGATTTTAAGAATAACTTCAAAAGCAATATAACTTTCTATAGTACTTTACAGGTATTTATTACATTAATTCTTTTTCATTTTAAATGAAATCCTGTGATACTTATAAAAAATCGTTCTTCTGACTATACGAATTTCGAATTCTAAACGTAAAGACGCGATTCTGTAAATTCAGAATATTTATATATATCTTAGTTGCAATCTTGCTTTTAAATGAAAAAAGCAACTAGTGAATAGTGTTGCGTATTGGTGAAGCGAAGTGAAATCATTGTGAATATACCGTGCTGTGATGAAGTGAAGTGACTATGTTTCGATGTAGAACTCTGTTCCGATACTCTAAAAGTAATATTTTCGTGCGTGATGTGCTTTGTCTTTTGTGTGTGTCGTAAATCTAATAAAGATGTTTATGCTATATTTTCTCGACCTTTCATTTTCACAGACTCGTCCTAGAATTTGCTGAGCGTGTTTTTTACACGCTTTTTTCGCTTACGTTTTTTACACTTTGGATTTTAAAATAGAACAAAATTAATAATAAAATTCTTCTTTGTAAGCATCTATAACTAACTTTTAAAAATCCAAAGTCAACTGTCGATAATTTGTTTTATATTTGATCCAAGGAAAAGAGTTTGCTCGACTTTTGAGTAGATCGAGTTCAAGCCAAACGGCTAACCGCTGCTGACTAATTCACTTCCACTGCTGTCTCTACCCATTTTTTTCTTTCCCACGAAATTTAAACAAGCTGTTCTGTAGGTATAAGCGCTCCTACATTCCAGATGCTACAGAAAGAAACATCAAATGTGAACGTACTTATCTCCTAAGCATATAATAAACATTCACATTGGTCTTTCGCAAATTAAACTGATGCAATTCAAATCTGAATATTATCATAATGTTTTAATCGCATATTATAAACTCTTAAAAACATATTTTATTTTTCATGTTGCAGCACTCTCCGAAAAAAAATCATCATGATTAAACTATCTCTTGGTTATTCGCCATCTCCTAATATTTCATATGTTGTCATAATCGCAAATAATATTAAATAAATCTTAATAAATCGTTTATATAAACTGTATTTTTTATGTCTGTAACAGAAGATGTGCTTCAAGTTTTGAATGAACTATGCTTTACCTATATTTCTGCAAATTCAGCAACACATAAGAGTATTTTTGTTGAAAACTGCCTAAAGAAATGCCTTTTGTAATTTTAAACCATTCAAAGAACTTATAATCTTATCTATTCTGAAAGAAACTTTGAACTTCGGAAGCTAGGGGAATTCTAAAATTCTTTAGAATTATAAGTTCACTTTCATTTGCTTGGGGCAAATGTCAATCCACGCATAAAACAACATTTTCGTTTCCATTTTTTAGGTGTTTATATATCGGTATAAATGAATAAATATATCCGTAATACAGGCAAAATGTTTTGAAGAATTTACTACAAAAAATGCTAAAAATGTTGTTCCATATTTTGTTTAGTAAATGAAGTTTTCAACGAATGAAAATAACAAGAAATTGAGGCGACAATGGACCTGCAAAATCATTTTTTTTTAAATTTTGAGATAATAAATTTGAGATTTTACAGGCATTAATAAGAGCACTATATAAGACAACAGAAAAAATTCACTGCAATGTATTTATTTAGTTTTGGATGTAAGTGTAATTTATAATAACAGTTAATGGTCGTTATGTTAAATGTTCCTGGCACTCCAAAATTACTCGAAATCACTCTAATTGTTTTTATTAGTTATTCTAACACTTTTAAAACTAAAATTGGGTTAATTTTTAAGTTTCGGAAAGGAATTTCAAAATCAACACACATAATAACTTTCAACTTCTGATTTTGGAAAAAAAATATTTGATATGGAAGGAAATACTTAGAGTTTAATAACAAAATAACTTCTTTATGAATACCTAAAATTCTTCTCTTCTCCATATTTGTTTTTATACTTATATAAAATGTCATGAAATTTGAACAAAGATTGAAGCGCCTGGAGAATTTAACCTAATCTGGAACATAAAAACAGTTCCAGAAACCAGTCTTCTTACTTTATGCTAATTAGAAGCAATCGGAAACCAACATGTGCATAATAAATATCAACTTTGTTACTGCAAGATATAATGAGAAGCTAGAAATTTATAAATCAAGACTGAACAAACACTGATCCGTTTCCTTACAAACTACATAGAACAGAACAATTATTTTTGCAACAGCAGACAACTTTGGTAATATTTTGCAAAAAAATGTTATTATTGGTTTTTCCTAAATATTGACTTCGGAAATTTTTTGCAAAGTGAAATAGACGGAATTCTAATCGTTCGCATAACACGAAATATTATCTGAAAATGGAAAGAATAAAATTTTCAACGGAAATGGAAAAATGATCTATTAATAAGTTTAGACTTTTTAAATAGATCATTTTTCTATACTTAGCAAAATATTTGCGAATTTAAAGCTTTCTGCTAATGACTTTTTAACTAATTTTGATATAACTTTTTTTCTGAATAATTAATTTCATGAGTTATCATGTACATCTTATTTGTATTTATTATGCCAGGAGTTCGTTTTAATCGCAAATATTTTCTAGATTTGAAGGCAACATGGAACTAAATATTAACTCTTTAATCCCGAGGAGAAATTTTTCTTTTAGCTGCTTTAAAAACGGGACTTTTTGGTAGGAAACGACATAAATTGGACTCTCCCAACCTGGGCAACCATTTTCTCCACCCCCTGCTGTAACATTCCCATAAGGCGCACTGAAATGGGCTGTAGTTGCCAAGGCTAATTGCACCTTCTACCGCACTTATATCCTACACTGTAAAAAATTTTGGTGTGACACAACACCAAAAATGGTGGCAACTACTTTACACCAAAAGTGGTGCAGTAAAACACCAACCATTATTTTTGGTGTAGTGAAACACCAAAGATAATTTTTGGTGTAACCAAACACCAGGGATAATTCTTGGTGTAATCAAACACCAGGAATGTTCCTTTACACTACTTTTGGTGTAAAGTAGTTGCCACCATTTTTGGAGTTCAGTAACACTAAAACACAGGGCCTATGTAATACATAAAATATTTTATATCCTGACACGAAACACCATCAAAAGTAAGAAAAATCCGCTGATTATTCAAGTATACTAGAAAATAAATACCTTACCTATAAGACATATATGAATATTATATAAAATATAGTTATACATGAAAGTTGTCAAAATAACACAAAAACAATAATATGCTTAAGGCATATAAATACATGTGGGTGTGTGTATATTAAACAAATTTTATTACAAAATCTGAAAAAAAAATCCTTAATTTTCAGTAGCTCCGAGAAGTTCTAAACTGAAATCATTAAAAAAAATATTTAAAATAATCCAAATAAAACTTTGAATCACAGGAGTTAAAATAAATATTCTGACACGAGAACACACTATTCCGTTGTAACTCAAAGACTGTGCCAATTATATTAAAACAGCAAACTAATAAGAATAAAATAAAATCATCTGTCTTATTATCGTCTGCGTGTTTCAGGTGGGAGAAAAATATGTAAAGTATTTAAATCCATAAAAAACAAAATATCGAATATTAATAAATGAGGTATCAAAATAGGCTAAAATGGTAATAGGAAATTATAAATACATTAATTACTAGAAGTAAATTTAAATTATTTGAATAGCAAGCAGTTCTAACCAAATTCCTTTTAAAAACCTGAAACTAAATTTTAAATTAATAAAAACTAAATAATCAAATTATAAAATTAAAAATTTACCTTTATACCATATATATGCAAATGTTATAAAGAAATTTGAATGCTAAAATGTATGATAAGATGTTTTCTAATAAAAATTATTTTCATCAATCAGAAATCAGGCACTTAAAACTTCTTGGAACACATAATTGAATTTCAACAGTTTCATGAGCCCTAACTTCATTCCAACAAACTTCTAAATATACACACTTATCAATGAATTGTTGCTAAGAAAAGCTTCGCCACATGCATGCACACTCTCTGCAATAATTATTTAGCAAAAAAAGATATAACTTTTCTCACTGGGT